>JASANE010004480.1:0-54637 GCA_030248225.1 Trileptium ribeirensis
GATAACGCTGATCTCTGGCTACGGACTTGTATTGGCCCTCCTTAATCGACAGGCTTTACTTTACTTTTATTTCCCCGCCCGTTTCTATCTCCAAGAATTAAGCGCTTAATGCAAAATTTAAGCTGTTGCACACGACGAGTCATACAATTCAGTGATGATAACTCAAGCACGTATACATAACGGTATATGTATATCAGGGTGCACCGGTATCCGGCCGGATATGTCCTTACAATCATTATTGCGTACAAAATAGGACCTTGTTAGCACCGGATAAAAAATTTTAAGAGAAAATTTCTTTAATATGGACACGCGCGACATCATACAAATCAGACAGGCAAGAAAATGGTAAAGTTGCCCCCTGTACTGCTCTTTGAAAACAAATTCGACTCGCTTGCTTGACTGGTTTAATGACCAAAAAATAACGAATGAGGACCTTGCTAAAGCCGCCACCTTACGATTGCGGCAGCAGGCATCCAGCGTTATCCGCTAGCGACAGCTCATCTTTATCGTCCAAGCGGTCACACATCTCCTCGACGAGGATACGTATTAAAGATTTGGACGAAGTGGCTCCAGCGGCAAATGTCGCAACCCGTTTCTCCAAGAAACCAGGGCTGTAGCCAACCATTGGGTTCATCTGCATGGTGATGGTCTAAGAGAACAGAAGTTACAATGAAGAAATGTGAGCTTCTCTGTGTTGTGAGGGCTCAATCCAACTTCTGTGATTCGTGAGTGTGTTACCAGCGATACTCGACAATCTTTCACTAGCAACGCGGGTGGCAGGAGCTAAAAGCAAGCGACGGACAAGCTTGGCGAGTTTTGGAAACTTGTAGGAATTTGACCGCCACCAACTAAGGATGTAGGCGGTCTCGGGATGCACCGGTCAAGAAAGTTCCGCGCATAGACCAGAATACCGGAACATATCCGGTCTGCGGCCGGATACTGAAAACCGAATATCCAGTATCCGGCAAATTTTCTTTACCGATGCATCCCTATTTTGTGATGTGTAGTACTACACTGAGATGCTGGCGACAAGCCCCTGTCGCCTCTGTTAGTCATAGGCTGAGCCGCACATTGGATGGTTTTCAATAGAGAACTGAAGATATATCAAATGTCTTTTGGCGACCACCTCAGTGAAGACAGTCGGCAGGTGGAAATTCTGCCACCCCATTGAGTGCCGTCCTACCGTCAAACGACAGCCAGAAACCTTAATTATCTGGCTTATACACGGAGTTTTCGCACGAGGAACGGGAGGCACTTCGATTCAAAATTTATAAGGGGGTCGAATCGGAGCGCCGGGCCAGACCGAGGGAGAGCCAAAAAGCGGGCAGAAGCGCCTACTCTCGGTTTGGAAAAGCCATATTATTATACTATCCCCACAGTTCTTACTGAAAAGCTACGCAGGAATGAATAGAGGTATAACAAGCTAAGACAAACCATACCGTATATAACTATCGCTTTTTTCTCGATCTGAACTCAACCATCTTACCGTAACATTTAACTAACTTCCTTATCAGAAAAATCAGTGTATTTTAAAAAGTGAGCTTTATGTTAAGTTTTGCCAATGCTTTCCGGTCACATATTCGGCCTTTATTTGCAGCCCTGTTATTGCTTTCGAAAATATTTATTGCTGTAATTATCAATTTCTATGCACAGATTGAACCAAACAAAAATCACCGTCAAAAGGTTGCAGATAATATCAAACAAAATAGCGCGCTTAGAAACACTAGCATATACAGTAACGGGTTACATGACTCAGTTGCGTTACCCTAGCGGAAATTGTCCACGGTAAACAGGTTTTAAAACAACCTCAGAGAGGCCATTAAGACCGCTGATGTTAGACGTACAGCTAAACGTTAAAGAATTTCATTACCACGCGAGACAACGTAAAGCTTCCGGGTCAACCTGCTCCGCTTTCTCACTGATTAAACCAAAATCGTCTTAGGCACTCTTCACTGCCGACGTCACTACGATCAGGCATCATAAGGTCTAGCCGTCGTAATCGACCACAAACACACCGCCGTTATAAAAACTGATACCAACCCCTTCACAACTAGACTTATTAGTGTTACCATCATTTCCGACAACGATCTGCCGATGAACTAGCGATTTGACCAATTCATCGTCAACATTATTGCAATTACGCAGATCCAAAAAACGTAGCGACGGTAAACAATTCCAATAACTCTGAGAAGGAAATACGGACGCAGCCGTAAAGCGGACACCGACAACACTTAAGACTGGTAGTCGATGCAAGTTCAAGCAAATCGCTTCGAAGCCCACATCGTCAATCGTATAACGCCAATAAAGACCGAGTACTTCCAGACCGACAAGGTTTTGCGCTAACCTAATCGCGCAATCAGTGCCCCGTTGGGAAATATCGTAAAACATTAGCCATCCCACCCATCGCGCCAGCAACGGTGAGCTGAACAAATGTTGTATTCCGTGCGTAGTATAATTGTATCGACTTCCGTAAATGCAAATGTTGAGACGTCGCAAGACCAGCAATACTGAACAACGTCAAATCGGTAAGAAGTTCACAAAACGAAATGCCGAAAAACTGTGTAATCTTTTGGCATTCGTGCATAAACTTGTCACCGCAAAGTCATCCAGCTTAATTCCATCAAGATAGACACTGGTTAGATTCTGATACCCGGTCGCTGAAGCTAACAATAGTTTGGCTACTCACATGGTACACGCCATCGGTATTCAAATATACAAGACTGTTACGTGGCAGCATAGCAAACAAATGGTTTAATCCATCATCGCTGATAAGTTCACAATGTGACAATGAAATGCTGTGCAGTTGGGCCACGCACTGACTACGACTTTCAAACACTGATCGTCAAGCAATGAACAGCCGTCAAAATTTACCGACGTAACGGACGGACAACGTTCAGTGAGAAAAGTCACTGCAACAATATCCAGCCATCGATTAAAGCTTAGATCAATTGTTCTGAGATTCACAATGTTTCCAACATGAGCACGGTCAGCGGATATGCACCGGTTTAGGAGGATTGTACTCGCGCATACGGCCGACATGAAACGTTAACGTCCGAAACGAACGACAATGGAGCGTAAGACGATGGTTAATGCTTGAAATTTTTTCTGCTTCTTCAACGCTAAGTTCATCAATGACAATATTAATCAAGCACCACAAACGCCCACTAAGTCTTTAAGAAGTGTTACCAATGCTTACACACCAACATTAAACACCGTCGTCAATTCTGTATGACTAAAATGCAAAAATATATTTATTAGATATCACAGATGAAGGAATTAGTTTGTTAAAAACATACCGTCTTTGTTATTGAATTTGGAGCATTTATTTGACAATATGTTATTGCTCATATTTTAGTAACAACCAACGTTCCATATAGAGTATGCATATAATCTCAATAATTACAATAAAATAATAAATTACAATCTAAAAATAAAGAAATACTATTTGTGTCTTAATAGAGTAACTACACTCACAAGTATAAAATGGACACTCGCAAGTATTTATTCAAATCTTTTATCGACTGTCGGGTAACATAACCAGGCTAATATTTTAGGGGGTACAAAATCTTTAATTTTTAAATATTATTCCAAGTACATCTAATTTACAAAATAAAAAGGCCATAGTTTTCAAAATAATAAAGAACAAACAAAATATTTTAAGCGATACTTTTTCTATCACAAACAGTCTGGCACAGCTGGCCGATAACTGATAAGACTACGGAAGGCGTTTTGTTCAGAAAAAAATATTCCAATTGTTTTATCAGGCGAAAATAATATCAACGGTGGCGTCACCCACTCTGGCTTCGTGATTACACGTGGACCTAACAAAAATTGTTGAAGTGCTATGAACGACGATGAATTGTTGAAATTGTTCAGCGTTGCTCAACATTATTAAAAATAAGGCTGTGCGCCTGCATCACGCCAAACACTGCGACGATGGAACACTAAAATACGATACCCGGATGAAATGAGCAGTGTACGTCAGCACTAAGATACAGGACGTCCGGGGGGCAGTGAAGTGTAGTGACTAAAGGAAAGGAGGTGCAGAGCCTCAGCGGGAGGGCCGTGCAGAGACTTAGAGGGAGGGCGGGTTCAGAGACTTAGGGGGAGGGCGATGCAGATACTCAGGGCAGGGCGATGCAGACACTCACGGGAGGGCGCTGGAGAGATTCACGGGAGGGCGATGCAGAGGCTCAGGGTATGGCGGTGCAGAGACTCTGGGGATGGCGGTGCAGAGGAGGAGGAGCTAAGGGGAAGGAGGTGCAAAGCCTCAGCGGGAGGGCGGTGCGGAGCCTTAAGGGAAGGGCAGCGGCGATCCAGGGGAAATCGGCGTCGCTGCCTCAACCGAAGATCCCCTCAGGGCTCACCATTAGCTAGGCCATGACACTCTAGCGTAAAAAACTGTTGCATCACCTAAAACCCTTCCGATAGACGTATGTTTGAGATCAAATAAAAATCGAAAACAAATATCTATAAGGCATTAGCATTTTTTGTATGTCGCGCCCGATTTTCAATGCGACCTCCGAACTATGAGCGTGGACTAGAGGGAACCAAAGTCCGCAGTGATCCGGAAATGTTCAACTGATGCATTTCAGATTAATTCTTATGACTGTAAATCCTACAATCGAAACATCAAAGAGCTAATTAGAAAAACAGAACATAGATTCGGTTGCAAACCAAAAAAGTGTGGGGGGGAGCGATTTCTGGCTGAATTTTCTCCCTCACAGTTGCCTCATTCGCTTTTTCTCCTCACCCTAAACATAGTCAGGCTCGAAGCTGAGAAAGAGCTTTTTGAAATATCCTCAAAACTCATTTTCGTCGCTTTTCAGTAACTCAGCGACTAACTGTCGGAATTCTCACCCTATCTCTAGTTGTGTTTTTGACGCAGTATTTTTTTCTAAATTCTACGTTGGCTTCGCTAGCGGTACCGCAAATATTTTAGTAAGGTGGAATCTAAGTTTCAACCATCGGTTTTTAATTTCATCACAGTGGTCACTGTAAAATTTCGCGACATGGTTTAGGTTATTTTATCGCGATTACACAATCACAGCTGCCGCTTGTGTACTCAGGTTAAATTTTACAGTGCTGGGTACTTTGGCGAAGTCGTTTTATAAATCGTTGTTAAAGTATTTTTGTACATTTGAATTAGTAATTGCAATGGTTAAGGATAATGGTCGAGTACTTTGTCTAATTATGCATTATATTTTCGCTGCAATTTGCGAAACGGCTGTGCCATCGTTTTCCGAAGTGTTAAATTTATTAATTTAGATTAAGGCTAGGCCTTTTGTCCTGCGGAGGGCAGTTCAGTTTCAACGTTTTAAACCCTCTAGCAATGCCGACGTACCACGTCGGGTCCATCCACATATGAGATGTCTTTGGCCTTAAGCATCGATATGTTACTACTACGTGCAGTGTCTAACGTAACTGACGTACCACATACGTCATGACGCTTGACGTTCTTGGTACGTTATGCATACGTACAGATATATCTTCCCCTAGAATGTATTCTATGTTAGTCTCTTTTTTAGGAATTATAACATTGATTATACTGAAATGAGCGGTCCACGTGGATCTGCAATTGTTAGCGGAAATAATTCTGGAGGTTCCAGTTACCGTGGAGGTCATGTAACGTTATATGGCAGTAGTAGTTATTGTAGGTCTTTGGCCAGCGAACGAAGTTACAGACCATTAAAACAGAAAATCTGCTTGTTTTAACCACACCATTTCCGCCGCGATGTTTTCGAATCGATACGGTTTGATCACAGTAATGTTCACATTCCCGTGTCGCACTGACGCAAAATGATCGTATTTAAAGATATTGCCACTTCGACTTTTCGCAACACCGTGGGCTCCATATCGCCGCCGGTGAAGCTGGTTCTGTTAATAAATCAATGTGTAGTTTCTGAGGCCAAGTGTTCTTCAAACAATATCTGCGAGAGAAGAAACGCAAAGTATGATTTGAAACTGTACGAAGAATGCGATCAAACTATTTCTGTACTGCCGTTATTGTTGACTGGTGGCCAGACAAGCTATCGGGCGGTGGTCGCGTCCAACAAGGTGGCTGAAAAATGGGTGGATTGGACGAGGGTCATACTATATCGATATTACACTGCCAAGATTCTCGCCGATTATTAGTTGGAACAATGCAAAAAAGGTAAAAAATATGCCTAATGAAGTGACCAATTCTACTGTGAAACGCGGCGAGGTTGTTTGGAAGCACGGCGACGGGTGTTTGTTACTGATTGCATGACAGACGCTTAAGCGCGAAACACGAAATCAGTGCGCCACTCGAAGTAAAAAGGGCGGCAGGGCGAGAAACCACAGTGTGGGAAGGGCTAGCTACAAACTTATGTGGTGTTGACAAGCTATTGTCAGTTCGTATCATATCATATACCTGTTGTGCCACAAAATCTCGAAAGTGAAAATACTTAGTAGTTATCTAAACGATAGTGAAAATAGATAAATTTGAAAGATTATTCGACAAGATGTATTGATTAAAATTCTTTTCACTTCCCGTATGAGATATCTGCCACTATGAAAGCTAGTAGCCATCAATCAGCCATTACCCAACAATAAAAACCACACCCATCTGGTGGTCATGCACGTGCTGCAAAAACTTCCACCCACTAAAAAGAAAACCCAGGCACTGTAGACAACGTCGTTCCAGTCTTCCAAAAAAAACCCGAAATTTTTCTCCAAAATGCCCCATCGAGCCAGACTGTGCTTCGAAGATTGTTGTCGAATATCACACAGCGTGACTGGGTTACATTATATTCGAAGAACGTTTGACGCTTTATGAGAGAACTTTACTCAACACACATACTCTTGGAACGTAATGTTTTGCCGTTAGAGTCAACGAGTTGATGCACATTGTAAAATCACATTAAGAATCTTATTGAATATGATGTACATAGTAAGTTTCCATCAGTGCGACAATTACGTATCTGGTACCATGAACAGCTAAGTTCTAAAGTCTGGGCAGACGTCAAGGCGAGGATGTCCCACCCTCCACTTATTGTGACAACACACGGGACGGCATATTTTATCCACCATACCCCAATCGAACGGGGAGTTTGCCCAAGAATGCCAGGACCAGAACGCGTTAAGTCTCTTCTACGCCGAACCTTCTACTAGGTTGGCAACTAATCATGGTGGTGTGGACTTCCTGCAGGCAGAGGTTTAGCCCCCAATACAAAAGCATAATTACAATATTTGTCTGAATACCAGTTAGTAGGTATGTATATTATATGCGCAGGGAATTGGAAGGCTCAATTTAAATAAACACGACTAATGATAAATTTTTACTTCCATAAGCATAATTTATTGGCACTTTAGGAAGAGCCTGAAAGTGTGATTTAAAAAACGATACAATTCTCGACCTATGTCACCTTTAAAGGGCGGGCGTTATAACGTTAGAAAAAGAACAGCTTAAAGCGGGGGTCAGGGGGGGCCGGAGCGAGGGAAAAAAACGACTTGAGACTTAGTACATGGCTCATACAGGGACCTAAGCTTAGGCTGAGACTAAAGCTTGGTATATCGTGAACGGCATAGCCTGCAATACACTTCCACCCCCTAAAGGTTACATTGGGGCCGACCCCTAGATGGACGTCGTCATGTCGTGAAACTTGGTTTGATAACAGTAGCAGCAAATAGCGTATATATGTACCACATTCGGTATATACTTCACCACCTAATACCCTGTCCAAACGCAACAAAATTACTTACGGTCATATGTGTACATAGAAAGTAGGAAAAACCCCTCAAGCCAAATCTGCCCGAAAAAGTTCATAACCCTTTTTCCAGAAAAAATATAAAAAAAAATCTGAGCGAAAATTTGCAAATATTGTTAACGTTTAGCAAAAAATGGACGAATTTTTGAAATTAAAAAAAATTAAGTAATGAAAATCTCAAAAAACTTGCGCCCCCCCTTTCACAAGCCGACGAACCTTCGATGCCGATTGCTTTAGAGGCGAGCTCTTTAAAACAAACTCAGTTGTTCGTGCAATTATCAGCATATGAGAAGAATTAGTGAAGCTGAGGGGCGTACGCAGTACCTATATGTTCTTTTCACATTCCAGATGTGTATATTCTGGAAATTTTTAAATTGTTTCTCTGCACTCAGGTCCATATGGCCTGCGTTATATATACGGCAACATTACTTTACATATTAATTACATAATCAGCCCATCGTTCACAGCACTATATCGTTCATTTCCAATGATTTAACGTTTACGCCCTTCATTTCAACGAACATACGACACACTAGCAAGAGTGTAGGAATAACAGGCAATCCACTTTGAATTAAACTGTATTCCACGCGATAAATTTAATTTAATGGTGACCTTATTAACAAACTAGTGCTATGGTTTACTTTTTCGTGTTCGCAAATCAGACAATCCAAATTTGACAAACTTTTAGTTCACAATTATTTTCCTCGAATGCACACCGACTAAAAACAGCTTGATTTCAATCACGGAACAATGACATTTTGATGCTTAATTTAGTTTGACAAAAAGCTTTTCGAGGCACTGTTCACACCAAATATCGGAATACGGGATGGGCAATAGGTAACTGTATATTTTCTTTCGGAAAAAATCTAGCACATTAACAGAAATAACAATATTTCTCCTATTGACGACAAAGCATAACACATAAATAACGATGTTTTCGGCCCATGTCATTTTAGGTTATAATGCATGTCATGCCGTTCTCGATATACTAAGCCTAAGCCTTAGTCTTTAGCATAAGGTAAGGTCTCTGTATGAGCTATGTATTAAGCCTAAGACGAGTTATGCCATACCCATAAGCCCCCGCTACTTAAAGCTACTCGTTTTTAACGTTATTAAGCATTGCCGGCCCCTAGAGTTGACATGGGCCTATATTATAATAAAAAGATAAAACAAATATTTACAGTAAGCTTAAATACACAGGCATTTGCCATAACACACAATAAACCCCCTTAGGTACCATGGACAAATCAAACCTCTCAGTCAGAGTTTATGAACTAGTACTGCTGGACATACGTATGCGTAAACAAAAATGTTCAAAAGGATTGGCGTAAAAATCACCCATGGTTTTGCCTTAATTTCATTTAACTTTATATGATGTAATTTGAAATATTGACAGCAAAACGTTAAGAAACCACATTTACCATTTTAGCATTTCATTTATGTCCACAATGTGAAACAACTCAAAAAGGCCAAAAATAAACTCCTTTAGTCTTCTGCGTAAATAAAACATATTTGAAAATATGCCAACACCATTTTTGGTGCTAAAAATTACAGCAAGGTATAGCGAGTTCGATAAAAGTATACGTCGAACACCGATAAAAAAATATGGGTTCATGTTTTTCTATTTCTTAGCGGTAGCAATATGGACAAACAAAAATAAATATTTATTTTATACAACAACTACTGTGCGGCCTTGGAATCTGCTGCTGATTTCATAAAGAGGATCCCTGTACAACACATATTGTGCACTTGGATAAACATTTCCGAAGGTGCAAAATGGTGCTCCATTTCTGTTATATAAAAGAAATGAACGAATCTTCGGTTCAGCTGAAAAGTGTGAAGTGAAATTTAGTTCGTTTAGTGCATGAGTAAACTGTAACTCATCGACTTCCATCCTCTTTTGACATAGCGATATCGACACACAATGGCTTTTTAATATTGCGCAAAATAAATCAAATAAGATAGAATCAGGTGTTTTAACTACAATATCGAAGGCATGCAAGGCGTGCCTTTAAGGCACAACCGTGTATCACAAACATGACACGCAAAACATTTTCATGTATTTTGAAACCGGGGAATTAACCCCAATATACATATAATTCGAAATTTATATATAGCTGAAAAGAGTTATTTACCTCGTTAAAAGAGAAATTTTACGATACCAAAGCTATTAAAACCACAGCATTACTTACTTTTTATTGTCATTTTCCTTAATTCTGACAAAAAGCACTCTCAATATGCACAATACCACACCGATGAGGGAATGAAATTTACGTTTTAAGTAGATTTTACTATCTTTTCAGTTTGCAGCCGATTTATTTTGCGTATTGTTAATCCTATATTGCTTATGCGTTTTAACCCGCAGGTTCTTTTACTTTCACTAAACACAACCCGTTCATTGGGAGTACTATCGCTTGAAAATACGATGACCTGAAGAGAACGCGGAGCTGCTGTCCGATGAATATCTTCGATAGACTGATTTATTTCGGCCATACCTGGACAATAGTTCGGATCGGCGACATTAATTTAAAGTATATATTCAGATCACCTTCTAACAGTCGCTCGCAAAACCGAGAGAATTTTGCGTATGTCGGCTGACGTTTCATGGTAGTGCAACGAACCGGCGGTGGCACACGATTTTAGTAGTATAGACGGTGTCATCGGTGGTACGCTTGAATCACATTCTGCAGCCGTAACGTCATCCTTTTCCGATACGCAATCAACCGGCCTTAATTCTTTCGTCATCAAACGAGAACTATCCTCGTTATTATGTTCGGTACTAATGTCATTGATAGTATTTAAGACTGCATTGCATTCAGCGCATGTTTCATTGCCGTTTGGTAATTTGCTACACATCCGGTTACCACAGCACGGTGGTCCAACCCAGTGTAATTTTCGGTTACATTGTTTCAGAAATGGACCAATCAGCTGAGTTTGTCCATTGGGCTGGCAGTGGTACGCGTCTGTCGGTCTTATAAGACTTCCGGGTACAACTTCCGCAAAAGAACTATTTTGCTTCAGCTGTGTTTTTGATTGGTCTTTGCAGTTACTATTTGTTGCAATCGCTGAGTCGGAATCACGATTGTATTCGCGTTTTATCTTATTTTGACCGTCGTCTGGCAAGCATTTATCCCTTTCATAGCTGCTATGCCGCGGTTCAGGGTTATCCAACCTCTCCGAATTTAGGTCACTGTGCTGGATAATAGTTTCTTTTTTTAAATCACTAGTTACCGCATCCTTCATACAGTCAGAATCAATGTTTTCGTTAATGCAATTTTTACATCTCATATACTTAAGTGAATGACACACACCAGTCATTGATTGGACATATAGATTCGATTTTTTCAAAGCAGCGAGAACACGTATTCACACTAATTGTCGAACATGAAGCACTGTTGCTGCTATCATCATTGACTTTAACCATCTTCCGTATAGGCTCCGTCGAATCAGCGCTGTTGAAATGTCTTTTGCGTTGTTGTCTACGCTGCATTATTGACTCAAGTTTTGCATCTGCCTTCTGCATCACTTTCAGCTTGTATTCTTCGAAAAGCTCGGATCTGGGATCTGCGTGTGACGTTATGTTCAACAAATCAGGATTCGAACCAGCAGAATCAGACGAAGGAACGGACTCAGCTGTTCTTTGTAGCTCGCAAATCTCGACTTTATTTTCTCCAATATAATTACTGCTCGGCGACGCGGAAAGAACCGAATTCGCCACCATTTCATTATACGTTTGATAGCGCCATCCTAATGCAACACAGCCAAACGTAACGCCTTTCTTAAGCTAAAATATAAAATAACAAATAATGTTGATTACAAGAAAATTTTGGCAAATTTAACCTAAAAATAAATGCTTTCTCCATTTTATAAGAATCTATGGTTGATTTTGTTAATGGCAATGTGCACCAACAAAATGTACTAACTAGTTATCGTCGCGGAACGAATCTATGCGGACCGTCGTTAAAATTTATTGGTCTGGGTCGGTTCAGGCCGCTATAATTATTCAGGTCAGAACACCAAGTTCACATCCGGCCCGTGCATTTTGGCGATGTTCCGCCTATGATTTCTTAGTGTGGCAAGAATTATTGTGTTATCTCAATTGTTCAACTTCTGGCACGTGTATTTTTCGTCCTTAAACTGTAACTTGCGGATATGGGTTTTTGCTGTTCGGCTACTGTTCAGCTCAGCGCTGGTGTGTTGAAAATAATAGTTTCTGAAATTATGGTAGCGTGTTGCTAAAAGTGCAAGTTTGTCTTATATATAGTTGATTTCTATAATTTTGGTCGGTTCAAATGTAATTAACCAAATCCGTTGAGAACGTTATTCCAAGATGCGAGAAAAATATTTAGCCTCTTAAGTTTATAAAATATTTTGCACTGTAGTAGAATCAAACTTAATACCGAGAGTTGAGAAATTTTTCCGAATTAAAGTTGGTACTCAGAGTTGCTATTTTATTCCTTAGAAGTATTACAAATACAATAACATCTTTATAAACATTATGTAGGTCAAAATGCCTATAAAATGTAAGCCTTAGAGTCACAGGTACACACACGGTTGAATAAAATTTATGTCTGCTGGCTCAAATGCCCGGTTCTGGCTGTATTACCAATTAACACTTATTACCAATACAGTAGCACGTTTAACACATTCATTATAAGTCCGGACTTACGAAAATTGTAATACACAAATATGGCCATAATACAAACAACGTTGTCTAAACCGTTACTGTGTATTATGAGTTGCGGTATATTTCAGCTACATATATAATGCGTAATAAAATACCTCACTTACGACCAAATATTCACGTAAAAATTGCACAAAAAAATTGAAATTAAATTTTGATACTGTTGAAAACATCCATCCAACATATAACAAATTTCTTTCAAAACAACACTTCAATTTTGGCGAGGACGGAATTTCGACTGAACATCAAAGTGAAAAACGTTCAAAATGTTAAGGACAGAAATTAGCGGCTAGCTAAGAAAATTAAGTAACTATTGACAGGAAAAGATAAAATTCAGCGGCATCGAATTTCTAAGCACATGGTAATCAATTGCAAACAATCCGTACTGTGTATGTCCTACTACATAAAATATAACTATAAACACCATTAAGCTATCACATCGAGCAAAATAGTTTTATAACTACAAGCTTCGGGCGACTTTCATGGACACTTACTTTGAGCTTAATGAGCTTCATAGTTGTCAAAGCGTCTTCGACCGAGCAATGGCCTTTTGTGCTTGTTTGGATTTCTTCACCAAGGAATGTTGAAGCCAGAGTGGATAAGCTTGACTTTAGTCGTTTATCGCCGCTAAGATTATATGCAACACTAAGATCGATTATGTAAGGATGAAACATGCGAAGTGCTTTCAAGTCAAAATTGAACGAATGACCACAAAGAATCACATCAGCCGGCAGTATTTTCTTCAAAATAATTTGAACCTAAAACCAATGTGATTTAGAATATTAAGTTTGTATCAGGCTACCATTCAGTAACGAACATTCTTTGACATTCAGCATTAACGGCCACGCTGCAATTGCTGAAATTAATTCACGGTTATGATTATAAATTAGTGGACACCCCCAAACAGCTATGACCACCGCCTTCTAAACTTTATACCTCAACAAACCATGGAAACTGTTGAAATTTTAATTTCAGAACTAATAAGACCTTCGAAAAGTAAAAAGTGACATATCACTCTTTTACATTCTTTTTTAAATTAATCAAACGAGCCGGTAGCTAAAACACCTACGAATTTCACTCCGAAGCCAATTTTATATCAGAATTTTTTCTACATATCATTGATGATGTGGCTCACATGCAGATTACGACCAATATACAGTTGGAAGAGACACTATTCGGAATGGCACAACAAATTTCATTCCGCAGCAATTAACCATATGAATAATAATTCTAGCACACACTATAAAATAATATACCATAAAATAAGTGACAAATATTAATACAAACTTCTCTTAGTTTAGTCGTAACTGGAGCAAGCAGCTTCGGAGTGATGCCCGAATATTTCGTCAAATAATCAGTTATCGGCAAATCCGGCTTCACAAACGAATCAAAAACTACATTAAAATTTTCATTGACAATCGAGATTCGGGCTAGATGATGAATTGATGCTTGCGACATTTCACCTGCCATGCACATTTCACAATCTACGGCATAAATTGGACTTCCGCAAGACACCTGAAAATGATAACAGCTGAACGTTTATTAAAAACAAGCAATACTGATTAAAATGACGGGCTCGTATTATTGGCTGGTCATTACGCCTGATTGTCGTTGTTTTAATAAGTAGAAATTTTGCTACAGTTGTGTACGCTAACTCACGACTAAACCTCAAGAACATGCAGTGTAAAAATTAACCAAAATCAGTTTTCGACTTATCATAATAGGACAATAACTAAATTTGTGCTAATTTTGTTTCAAAATATGAATCGCCTTTCTATGGCCGTAAAGCGTGACAAATTAAAGACAAATACATTTATCATCGTGCGCCAATCCTTAAACGCATCACAGTAAAATTAGAGACATTAGAGGCAAAATGAAGAGGCACCCTAAATTCGCTCCCCTGAAAAAATTTTTGGGTTCGCTCTGGTTCAGTACCTCCTGTTATATTTTGCATCCTTATGTGAAAACAACACTGTTGAAGCAACAACTGACTATATTTTTTCTTAAATACCATTCTAAAAACAATAATGTGGTTAAAATACTTAAAAATCGTTTTTTACGTTTTATTAATCAATAATTATCTCAATCAACTGAGACGTCTTGGCAGCGTTTGTGAAATAATTTATTGTCTATTTTATCGTTTGCATTAAAAACAGTAAACTTTGAAAAAATTTTCAGATTTTCAAGCCACTCCCTCTTCTGAAAATTTTCAGCGTACAGACAAGCCTCAGCGAATATGTAGATTTTACATATACCTTATCCTGGGCTAAAAGTATGGCCCTTGAGCGAGCTGAGCCAATATAAATCCACGATTTTTGGCTGAAAACGAAAGGTTTGCACACTATGAAATTTGTTAAAACAACGAGTTTAAATAAGTTTTAATAAAAAAATATTGCAATCGAAAATCCGTGGTTGCTGGTTAGGCATGGACTCGGGACAGAAGTTAATGATTCGAGCTTAATTACAAAATTTTGGATGCAGTTTGAGAAGCAAGAGGTGTGCCGCAGCTCTTAGCAAGCAAACGCGTCCCTGAAATACGCTTCAGGCAAATTCAAACAATGGTATGTGACGATGCAAACCAACATATTTCAATAATATTCGTCTCAGTATCGTATACGGAACGAAAATTACTAACGATGCACTGAAATGCGACACATATCAATGAAATGCGCTGCACGCTAAACCTGGAGAAAGCAACTCTCAAACCTGAAAAGTGATTTATATATTTACAAAGCATTTCACTATATGTAGCAAAAAGTACTGTCGTAAGACTTAAGTAATGTCGTGCTCTTTAGCACAGTCTAACGATAGAATAAGACATTACGTCAGCTAACCGAGAATGGGCTTAATTGAATATCTTTCAGACTATACTTTTACAACATATGTGCCAACACCACTAGGGTCCTGTGTTTCCTCATATATACAGAAATTCGCAAAAAGCCCTACTTCGTACACGCCGAAATATCTGTCTCCCTGTGAGAAAGCCAGCAAATGACTGACACCTTGTAAGTAACGAGCGAGTAAGCAAAAATGTACAAATCGTATGTTATAATTACTGTTATTGTCTAATTATCGTTGTATAATTTATACTATAATATATTCACATGAGTAAAAAAAATCGAAAATTTCAACATGTGCTCCGAAGATATTAAAAATCTCCATCGCACACAAAAATTTTCCGACTAGCAGAGCCGAGTTGGTTGACAAAATAGCACGAGCATTTCAAAAATCACTGGCGCAGTAAAGAGCAAGTCATAAAAATTGTAAATATACCTTTTCGTACAAATCCTTCGTGTATACAAAATCGTCCGTTTCCAAAGCATTCGGTAACGGATATTGATCAAGAACCATATCTAGCATCGGCAGTAATAATTCAAGCCGAATATTTTGCCCCGTATTGTTATGTTGTTGACTAAAACAATTAAGATTCAGCCAACAAACAAAACAAATTAGTCAGCCAGCTCGGGTAAATCAAGCCAGCTTAGCCGTTCGCGAGCAAACGCTACAATACATTGATGGTTAAAAAATTATTAATACGTGTTCAACAATATCAAAAAGTTACATGCCCAGAATTATCAATGAAGTCTGACGATTCCGGGGTAATAAACTGAGCTTCCTCAACAGTCATCAAAAGCACAAAAATCAAGCAACACAATATGAGCAACTATCACGGCCTTGTATGGGAATTTGGAAATGGTAATTAATCGAATTTTAATTAATTTTACCCTTATTTAATTGAACCATAATCGCAATTTAGTTTAACGAACATCTATGGAAATTTCAGCCAATAATTTTACATTTATTTCCGGCCATGACAGTACTGCACTAATTATAATTCCCTCAGAAACATTTATACCATTCAAGATAAATCCCTAAGTTACAGGTCATCTTATATTATGGAGAGCCAAAACGCGTAGCGTACGGACGCAAATCACCCAAATTACCTTCATCGTATTCAGCAATGCCGAAAAACTATTACAACATAATGCCTTGGCATAACAAATTAATAATGCCGAAATATGAGAAGTGTATTTTGTGATAAAACGGAGCATTTCCAGCCTCTTGTAATGTACCAGAGTTAGTAGCGACATGTCCATTGAATGCTTAAAACAATGAAACCAAAGAGTTTACAATACTAAATAATGCTGTAACTCCATTCGTTAGTGCAGCAACTAGTCCTCACTTAGTCAACATTCTACAAACAAAAAATTTTCGAATCATCTTTAACCTTCAGCTATTTGCTACAAAACGGTTGCTCTGACAAGCGATTGCATTACATCAAAGTTGTAGCAACCACTGAAAGAATTGTTTTTTAAAGCGACGCTTCTGAGAACAGGTGAAACTTAGAACGTCGAGGACACCCATTTGCTGATATGATGCCTGTGAGTAAAGTTATCGGGAAAAATATTTCTGGCTCGAGGGACTCGATGGAAAGAGAGTCGAAAAAATTTTTTCCGAAATTAGTTCTCGTTGGTTTATAAAAATCCAAGAAACAACATTTGCAATGTAATAAAATACCATGAGCAAAAAAGCTCTTTCCAAGGTTGAGTTATGCAAAAAAGAAAAATAATTTTTTTCGTCTGAGTATCTTTCGTGGACTTTCCGGTCGCTTTGTTCGCTGTTTCAAATTTACGTGGCAGTCCAAAATGCAGCCACGTTCTATACTGCTAATTCAAAACCTTCACAAGTGAAACTGCTGGTAAAATTCCTGAAAAGTAAACCGAGCGCTACAAAAATAGTAGTTACCTGATTTGTATCACATCGCACTAAGTTCTGTTTATGCTCCGTCCGAACATTCTTGTAACAGCATATGTCGCTGCATTATATGATACGTCATATAGGGAATTCTTAGCATATCAAATGATTTTGCATAGTATAATATTATACATGTATTAAAATGATTAAAAGCAGAACTGTGCAGTATAATCTGGCGCGAGAACCAACTTCACAAGAAAGACGTCAAATCCTTCAAACCCCATTTTTCATGAAGTAATAGTATTTTATATAGAATGAAATGAATAAATAGCTCGATAATTGCACCTTATAGAAGCAGTAACGATTTTGCAGCGCTACGAGTGTTCAGAGAAAAGTATATCTGAAGGCTGACACAGTCATATATCATTTTCCATTCAAATAAGTAATTTTCTATATATACGATTTACAAAGCTTCAATTCCTGGAACGATAATAACCCGCAAAATACTTACGAATTGTGTCTGTCCAGGTTATTGTCGGACAATTTTTGTTCTTCGTTGGAAAGTTGCAGACTCAATTCTTTGGCAACAGCCATGTTTAATGCAATTTGAGCAGGATTTATAACCACGCTAAAATATTTAAAATTTAGAAAACAAAATTAACCATAAATGATTTTTCACAGCTATATTTCATGGAGTGTTACAAATTATTAAAGACCCAATCGGCATGGAAAGGAATCTAAATTTTTAAATTGTATTAATGAAGTAGACGTTCTGATCTCAAGTTTGTCACATTGTTTAGGCATAATAAACTAGAGGGCGCTCGGTTTAAGACATCATATTATACGATGACTACAATATTTATATATCATCACGAAAGATATGGGGAGGACTAAGAAACATGATACCTAACACCCAGGGAGTAACCGGAATTCCGGTTCCGGCGAAAATTGTGTTCCGGTTGCGGTTCCGGCAAAGGGCAAAAACCATACCGGAATTCCGGTTTAAAAATTGTGTTTGAAATTTTCCACGTTTTTTGCTTCATCCTGTAATCCAAACATATGTAATATATATTATACAATGATCAAGCTCCAATACAACCAATCAAAAGAAAATATTAACTAACCAAGTTGCCGTGTGAAACGTAAGTAGGGCACATAATTAGAGCAGGGATTTTTCATAATAACCTACAGGAGTTTGTTAAATCAAAGCCAGGTCGATGCTTGTAGCAGCTATTTTACACATTCAGAAGTCTGTGGGATACGTTTGAATTAAACCGGTCCAACTCGGTAACAGAGTATGGCTTACGCAGAAGTACTTAGGGTATGCTTGGCTAACATAAATTGCGTCAAGCACCCGCCAGTGCGCTTGTAAACTTGGTAAATCAGTCTAAATTGAAGTAAACTAACGTTATCTGCAACGCAGCTAGAAACTGCTTTCTTGGCAATGAACTGTATTTATTGAAACTGTGCGAGCAGCATCACAGTGTGTCTCATTTATAGCATTCTGATTAGAAAGTTATCATCATTATGATTTAACTGACGGGCACAGTTTGTCCAACGTTAGCCTAAACAGTGTCTCTGACCACTGATTAGAAAATTACCTTCTATCTATTATTTTTTTAGAATCATATAAACCAATAACTTTAAGTTTCCTACAGAAGAACATGCAGCAAACGTATGTGCAGTAAAGGAAGGCGACTGGAGACAGAGCGAATGTGTGTATTCTACGCTCCAAGCTTTGTAAGCACATTCAATTTGACGCAGTATACGTAATGGTGTATAGTGGAAGACATTTTTTGCTCTGTATGTCCAAAAACCGGCATATTTGATCGATAAATAAACATTATTAGCTTCCTCAGTCTCTTTAAAATTTCAGAAAGGCAATAATACCATCGCAATACATTAAGTTTAATGTAAAAGTTATTTTTAATACATTTGAAATCCACTATAGCTTCATTTTTTTCCATCATCTGTTTTACTATATATAAATTTCGAAAACCAGATTCCGGTTCCGGATCCGGTTTAAATGGACGGTTCCGGTTCCGGTTATTCCCAGCTAACACCTTAAGGATCTGTCGCAGCATTAACAATGTGTTTGCGTACATTAAATTTAGAAAACAAATTAAATCAAAATACATTCTTGCGACATGAATACAGTGTGCGTCTGCAATTTGTCGATCAAATGGATATCATCATTACCCTTCCATGTAGCAGGAATCATATTTTACGACAATTCGTGGACTCTAAACAAGGATATAAGCAAAAAAACAATTTTTTCGTCCCAACAGATCATGGTAATCTCCGGAAAACATTTAAGATTGCAGTTTGTCGAAAGCATTGGCATTTCTAAAGATTCTGCGCAGTATACTTTCTTAATACGACGCCAATAGGAATAGTTATAACTTATAGCTTCGACGTTAACCCTAATTTAGCCAAAATTAAACGCGAAACTTTCGCAGGAAACAATTGGTGTAACACACACAAGCGACAAGACGGGCAAACCGATTGTATTTTGTGTCAAATAATAAATTGCGAAAATCGATCAGCTCAGTGATGCGTTATGACGGACAATTAATGTTGGGACAGTGGGCATGTTTTGAGGAAGCTCATTTTTACAAAAACTATAAGTCCAAAAATAATATGCAAAGGTTTACTAACATCACTCACGTCATTAGCGTAGAAAGGAGGTTCTTGCACGATATAAATTTCAACGAATGTTTGAATGACTTTGAGATAAATCGAAAACAAGTTGATTCGTGGGAGCGATAGACGTCTCCGGATATTCCGTTGATATATATAAAAATTACGTGACTCACAGCACGCCACGGTTTCACCTGGCACCAGCGAGGCTTAAATGATGTGAGTGGACCAACCGTTGCGTAGAGGAGAAGGCTTTGTATATCAAATGGCATAAGTTTTGGTGTATTTCTTGAACTACCACATATCTAAAATCAAATCTGCATTGCAACCAGCACATATGAATAAGTAAGCCTTTACAACGGTCTATTACTAAAAACTGGCTGAAATCTAAGTGCTAACGATGAATTCTTAATGTTAATGTGACAATTTTCACTTTAAAGGTTGGGTGATGCAACCTTTTTGCGTGTCTCATAGGCACACTTTAAACGCTATGAAGACCCAAACGGTGAGCATAAGTAACCATATGTAATATCTATTATACAATGATCAAGCTCCAATACAACCAAGCAAAAGAAAAGATTAACTAAGCAATTTGCCTTTTGAAATGTAAGTAGGGTACATAATTTCAGTAGGAATTTTTCATAATAACCTGCAGGAGTTTAACAAATCAAAGCCAGGTCGTTGCTTGTAGCAGCTATTTTACACATCCAGAAGTCTGTGCGGTACGTTTCAATTAAACCGGCCCAATTCGGTAACAGAGTATGGCCTGAAGTACTTAGGGTATGCTCGGCTAACACAAATTGCTTCAAGAACCCACCAATGCGCTTGTAAACTTGGTAAATCAGTCTAAATTGAAGTAAACTAACATCTGCAACGTAGCTAGAAACTGCTTTCTTGGCAAAGAACTGTATTTATTGAAACTGTGCGAGCAGCATCACAGAGTATCTCATTTATAGCATTTAGATTAGAAAGTTATCATCATTGCCATGTAACTGATGGGCACTGTTTGACCAACGCTAGCCTAAACAGTGCCTCTGACCACTGATCGAAAATTACATTCCATCTATTATTTTCTCTTAGAATCATATAAACCAATAATTTCAACTTTCATACAGAGGAACATGTAACAAACGTATGTGTAGTAAAGGGAGGCTATTGGAGACAGAGCAAAAGTGTGTATTCTACGCTGCAAGCTTTCTAAGCATATTCGATTTGACACAGTATACGCAATGGTGTATAGTGGAAGGCATTTTTTGCTCTGGGTGTCCAAAAATCGACATATTTGATCGATAAATAAACACTATTAGCTTCCTCATTCTCTTTAAAGTTTCAGAAAGGCAATAATACCATTGCAATACATTAAGTTTAATGTAAATGTTATTTTTAATGCATTTTAAATCCACTATACCTTGATTTCTTCCTTCATCTGTTTTACTATATATAAATTTCGAAGACCAGGTTCCGGTTTAAATGGACGGTTCCGGTTGCTGGTTCCGGTTATTCCCTGCCTGTATGCTATATGTAACCAAACAACTTAAGACAAACTATATTCTTGAAATCGGGTTCATTGACCCTAAACCCACTGAAAACACACGATATACACACATTGGATTCTAGATAAACAAATCATTGTATTTACGATACCAAAAAACCTCTAAATATTTTATGCCAAACTACTAAAGACCGAATATTTTCGGAAATCGGGTTCTAAACTCACTGAAAACCCATTAAAAGGCATGAAATATGCACGCTGGACGGTAGATAAGCACAGAAATGCATTCAGCATTCAGAGATACCTATATGACCATTCTTGGTGCCCTTCACGCAATACACAAACAGATGCAAATGAAATGGAATCGGGATCGTCGACCATAATACCCTTAAAACCCATGAAAAGGTATAATATAACCAAGTTGGACTTAAGATAAGAAAGCCATCGTATCCAGCGTACTTGATAACCTAGCAGGCACTAATTGTAAGATAAAAACAAATAACACGGAAAAATTTGAAAAATCGCTGTTCATGATAAAGGGTTGACGAACCATATTCAGGACCACAGTGGTCCCACAAAAAAGACGTGCAAATACACTCGATGAGCTCATTTTGTATGGTTTTCTCCATTTTTCGAAGCGAAGCATGTGTCGCGTGATATGTGCTGCGAATCACTAGCGCCCGTATGGCAACATTGGGCAAAGAACTCTTAAATACATGTTTTTGCCATTTTTACACTGAAGACGAGCTGTTCACGTTTAACTAAGTAGTCATCACTTTTGCTATAGAACAAAAAATTGACGAAATCCGTTCCTCCAAAAAGGAGTTACAACTGACAGCAACAGACAAAAAAATTTCACGGATTTTTCCCTAGTGCCCTCTGTGGAAACTCCGTCCGCTTCGCTCACTCCGTTTCAATAATGTTTGCTTCCAGCAGCGAAACAGATTTAGAACGTCTCACCGAAACCTGTATAACCTTCGGTCAGAAAATGGAATCCAACTTACCGCAATAACACCGAGTACCTCAGCACGGTTTAAGAATAACTCGGAATAATTGCGTTCAATATCATCTACAACAGTAGACTAATAACTTCCTGTACCTTGGAAGCTCCCTAGCTGCCGACGGTTCACCACGTAACGATGATGTTAAACGATTTAACGTGTGTGAAAAAAACTACAGACCCATAACCGGTATTTTTATCGCCACATAAAATACTCATTGTTGAAAAAATGTACAGTTACGACTTTTAGATCAGATATATTACGATGATGGCTGAGGAAGAAGATGAAGCTATATATCTTCTCCCGCTCTGCGAAATGAGCCCATGCAGACATTATATTTTTTGTTATTTACGAAGATATTGCCAATTTCATGTTTCTAGTTGCAAGGGACCCATTAAAACCTATCTGGACTCTAATCCATGGCCTCTCCACAGTGGGGGAAGGGAACCACCTAACTTGGCCGAAACCATAATCCACGTTCAACTAAATTGTCAGTTATAAACGTTATCACGTTTTGTTTCGATATTCAAGATGAAACTGTCATTCCAAATTGAGAAGTGGGGCCCTGGTATTTTCCACTGGTTCGTTTACCATTATAAAAAATTCTAGCTTTCCGAATATATGATAACAGGTGATCCAAATCCTCGATGCAGCAATTAACCTTGTAGAGAAGTATATAGATTGACAACTTGCTCACGTGGTGTCTCATTTACACAAATAGTGCATAGGTGAAGGTAGGAACGGGTGTGTTACCGCCTTAAGGTTGGCCTCCCTCAAGCCAATCCTATGCACCCGACAAGGCTTCGCACCCCCTCCTGCCGCCGTGCAATGAAGACGCATGGAAAATTTCAGCAAACATAAGAAGAAATTGGCAAAAA
Source organism: Trileptium ribeirensis (assembly GCA_030248225.1). Lineage (NCBI taxonomy): Eukaryota > Metazoa > Nematoda > Enoplea > Enoplida > Thoracostomopsidae > Trileptium > Trileptium ribeirensis. The sequence goes on from JASANE010004480.1 coordinate 23,121, forward strand.
TTGGTGTGAGATTAGCAAAACATAAAAGAAATTATAAAAAAACTTATCGCAAATTAGTAAAATTGGTGAAATTTTAGCGGAATTGGGAAAAAATTGAAGTTCAAAAACTTACCCCCCCCCGACGGGCCGTATTACTATGGAATAGTAATGCTACCTAAAGTATATAATGTTTCGGCGGTCCGGACTGGCCCAATGAGACTAAGGCAAAAATCTAGTTTCAGCAAAAGTTTCAGAAAAATATTCGAAAGTTAGGATAAAAACAGCGTTGTTTCTGCGAAGGGTACTAAGATGGGGTAAAAACCCTCATTTTGACTTCTAACCCCGAACCATGGGGCGTCATACCACCGTACCCATGGAACTATGGGCCACATAGCAAAACCAACACCGGCAATGAGTTTTCCATGCCCAAAAACCCCCAAGTGAAACTCTTCAGCGGCCCAGGTCCTCACAACAAATTTTCTAATTTTGGGTCGAAGAAACACGAGGGTGCCATACCTCAAACCTTATAACTCCAGAACCGGAGCCTTAATAAAAAACAAAAAAGAGGAATCGGCATTTATCATTTTACCATGAAATAAACCAACAAGAGAAAAAAATTTGAAAGTTAAGATAAAAATAACCCTGCTTCCGTGAAGGGTACCAAAATAAGGTAAAAAAACATTTATTTTGATCTCTGACCAGAAACTTTGGAGGCGCGATACCACCGTACCCCTGGAACCATAGGTCACAGAGCAAAACCGACACCGGCAATCAGCTTCACATGTCCAAAAACCCCCAAGCGAAACTTTTCAGTCACCCAGGACGTCAGAACATTTTGGTCGAGGACCCATTGAGTCACCATACCTCAAATCCCATAACTCTAGAACCGGAGCCTTAATCGAAAAACAAAAAAGACGTATCGGCATTTATCATTTTACTATGAAATCAATCCAACCAGAGAAAAAAATCGAAAGTTAAGATAAAAATAACTTGCTTCCGTGAAGAAAACTAAAATGGGGTAAAACGCAGCAAAAACCCACATTTTCACCAATGACCCGGGAACCAACCACCCAAACCAAGAACCGCTCGAAAATGTACGCGATAAATCGGCTATGTCAGTTCGAATGAGCCTAAGATCATGAAAATCGGTTAAGTCGTTCCCGAGTTATGGCCGATCATACACACACATAGACGGAATTTAAAAGATTTCACCCCTGCAACATACAATCTCCGTTGCGTTTCACTACGTTCCGATAAAGTTTTTGTCCAATAGTGTATTAACATCACTGAGGTTTTTTTGAAACTGTTCTGACTTGCATCGTGTTTAGAAAAATGTTAACACAAGGAAAAGAATTACACAGAACCTTTGAGTACAAAACCAAGTACGGAAAAAAATTTTGTGAATTTACAAGTCTTGTCAGAACAATTTCAACGGTCTAGCCAAGTTTTAGTGTCGCTCCGAACGGCCCTGCGAGTATCATAATACGAACAGCGATAAACTGTCAATTTTCTAAAAATATATAACACTGAGACCAAAATTATTTAGTTTTTCTAGCTTATTGATGTCGATCAAAAACTCAGTTTCCCAAAATCATCTTCATATTTTGACTAATTATTTTAATTTTATGTAGTTAAGAAAAACCTAATATAAAGCTGAAGGCAAACCCCAGTGAAAGCATATGTTGCAGGTATTTTGGATGTTTGGGCTTTGAAGGTTTATTGACACGATTTTGGTCCGTGGCAAAAAACGTTGACAGAGAATGACTAGTATATGCATAATAATCAGTCAAGTCAGTTCACGATCGTAAAAGCGACGAATACGAACACATCATGATTTCTTCATAGCTACGCGAACACGATTTGCGGTGCAGCAACACGCAGGAGCTCTTTGCGGTCACTAGTTTGCGATTTAGCAGCGCATTTTGCTGACCGCTTACAAGTTAAAAAGCAATTACCAATCACGTCTTTTCTCGTATACTGTAAAAATTACAGATAAACCATAAACATTGCTGTCTGATTCAGAATCCGCAAACATTGCTGTCTGATTCAGAATGTCATATGATGAACGTGGACAAATGTTCGAAATGGACAAATGTGCGCGAACACAAATTCCATTCGGACATCGCAGAGCCCATGTTCGCGTTAACAAAAACGCGAATACCTGTGGAAAAACTGTGAACGATAATTTCTGTGCGAAATAAATTTATTTTCACAAAAGAACAACCTTCGCGTACGCACCGGAAGTGTACTAATACATAATCATGCTTTAATATAACAAATGATTATTTGTACAGCTTAATCGTTACGAATCGCTTTACCCAAAAACTATCAACTACCACAGGACCGCTATTTTTCCTAATAATAAATTCAAGCAAGTATCGAACGGCGGAAATTATAAAAAAGCCTGTATTTAAAATTTAGAACAAATTTATGTCTACGTACACCATCTAAAACAGCACGCCCATCGCTATTTTTTCGCTGATCGTTGAGCAATCGATGAAGCGTTAATGTAAACCGGACGCGCGAATTTTTCAAACTGTTTCGAGCCTCGTTTAAATCCCGTCGAATAATGTCAGCGTTCATTTTAATGTTGCTAAAATTTGCTAAAACAAAATTTACTAAATTTTATACATTACTATGATAAATATATATGGACAATTAATATTAATTCGCCCATCAAGCTCAAGCATAACGAGCGTGCTTAGTCCAAGTTCATCGAGTGCATTAACATACAGTGTCCTGCAGTTCACGCAGGAATACACAGTAGAAATTGTATACATACCACTGCTGTAACGCGAGAACCCGCTATGTCGATCAACAAATTAATCAAACCTTGAACCTACGTTAATTCGATACTTCAATTAAAAGCATATTCTGATACCTCAAAAATGGCAAACTGCGCTTAACATAATCGCAAATATAAAATAGTACATATGACCAAGCAAAACTGTATTAAGAGATCGAAGAAATACTGCATCCGGAATTGAATAAGAAAAGTCTTTAGTCAGGTTATTCACAAAATGCTACACAAATTCTCAGAATAAAATAATTTGATTCCTTAATCTACTGAATATACAAAGTTTTTCAATAATACTCTTTATCATTAGTATAACTTCATATTTAAGTTGCAAAAATAAAAATTATTCTAACCGTTTTTCAAGTGTGAAATCGTCAGCTGAATGCAAGAAAGGTAGGCCTCGGCAATTGATCAAGTTTAATTCAGCGGATACTTTCTTCAGTTTACGTTCCTTTCTATGTTCACGCTTTTCCATGTGACATTAATTATATATAAATAAAACATAAATGAAGCAGTCACGTTATGCTCTACATCAACCTTTGTAACATTTACCATAGTAATTGAATTCTGGCCCGTATTCTTAAATAATGGTAGGCCGTACCTGCAAGTAATTTTTGATCCACCTGTGAGTCGACTTGTCCAACTCCCACTCGTATTTAATCCCAACCCACAACTTATAGTTTTCTAAGAACAGGATAGACTACCCAATGGTAGGAAATTCTGAGAGTACGTACTGTTTTAACTGAGAGTAATTTTTTACCTGTGAATAAATAAGCCATAACCGCTGGTAATTTTTTTATCTCCGATTTTTTCCTGAGGGTAGGGTATTTTACTCGCAGGTACGAGTAATATTTGTAATATTCTAAAATAAGAGTATTGCTGTATTTTTACTTCCTTTTTAGAATACAGGTAGGCATTTAGCCTACCCTGGTAATTAGCGTGACTTAAATTATTCCTGTAATACTCGGGACACTGCTGTACTACGTAACCTCCAAACTTAGTGCCCGTACGACCCTGGCTATCGTAACCTCAAGGGAGGACGTAGATTACTGATTTTGGACCGTTTAACGCGGTCAAGCCCAATAAGCCCCAAGATTTATTCACGGGAGGTGTTCAGATCCCGCGGGATTGGATGCGCATGGAGGTTGGCTCCGTCACCAGGTCGCATGTCAAAGAGACCATACCACTATTCCCTATCAGTGTCTCACCTGGACGTTTAATCCACTACATCGTTGGGGTTATTCCAATACGATTTTGAGAATTTATAACCACATAGGCCCCGACCACAGTCCGACAATCCCCGGACGTTTAACGTCGGGTAGTTTTGTCCAATTCAGCTACGGATCCCGTGTTTGGTTCCCAGAATTTTCGCCTGTGCAAGACCTTTGGAACTTTCGCATACTAAATTCAACTAATGCGGTAGTACCCGTTGATTTGTCAACGAAACATGCAGAGACTTGTGACCTTTCCAAGCCTAGTCTAAACACGATTCGTCGAGTGGGGCGATGATTTCAGATCCAGTTGCAAATATCTCTACCAGGGAATAACCGAAACCAGGAACCGTCCTTTTAAACCGGATTCGAAACCTGGGTCTTCAAAACTTATATTTAATAAAACAGATGCTGCAAGAAAAGAAGGTAGAGTGAACTTAAAATCTAGTACTATAACTTTCACATTAAACTTAATGTATTGCGATTATATTATTGCCTCTCTAGAATTTTGAATATACTGAGGAAGCTAAAAACGTTTATTTATCGATCAGTATGTCGCTTAAAGATTGTCTAAGAATGCAGTTTCTGGCTGCATTGCATATATGTTACTTTACTCCAATTTAGATTGATTTACAAGGTTAACAAACGCAGTTGCTGGTACTTTACACAATTTATGTTAGCCAAGCTTACAGCTAAGTACTTCTAAATAGTCCACATTCTGTTACCGATTTGGACCGGTTTAATTCTAACATACACCATAAGCTTCTCAATGGGAAAATAGCTGCTACAAGCATCCACTTGGCTCCGTTATATTAACAAACTACTGTTGGGTCAACATGAAAAATTCCTACTGAAATTATGTGTGCTACATACGTTTCACAGGGCAATTTGCTGAGTTAATATTTTCTCTTGTTTGGTTGTCTTGGAACTTGATCATTGTGTATACATTACATGTTTGGACCACAGATGAAGCGAAAATGTGGAAAATTTGAAACAAAATTTTTATTTTCCGATTCCGGTATGGTTTTTGCCTTTGCCGGAACCACAACCAGAACACGATTTCCGCCAGGACCGGAGTTCCGGTTAATCCCTTATTTCTAATTTAAATATATATTATCAACCAACACAGGTATACAACGGGTTTTCAGTAATGGTTTATCGATAAGCGAATCGGTTACACCTTTAACGTGATACAACAGTATAACTAATAGCCTCAATGTACATGAGTACGTAATAGAAAAAATGGTACAACCAACACGACATAAGCATGTAATTCACACAAGTACTAAGGGTTAAGCTAAATTGAGAGCTATAGCCTTCCTAATCGAACGTACACAGTCATACCGTAAGATAGATCAAAAACGTTTGACTTTCACGAATACTGAAATGACGGTTACGCCTGCCTTACTAAAAACGGGAACGGGAACACAACTACTGTACGACATAGCTTAGCCAGAACGCTAACTGATCGTTCAATGCTAAACGAATGGTTCAGGCAAGCGGTTCAAAAAAAGATGACGAACCTAAGTGACAGCACACGAGAATAATACACACCTAGGACGGGGCACAGTGGGGAATGTAAGTAGCATGGCGTTATTCGATTGCTTATCCTATCCTAAGACTATTCTATTCTTCTAAAGATTAAATAAGGCAAAGTATAAATGGCATAACTAATAGGGATGGACCGGGGCTTAGCCCCGGCACCGGTAAAATTTAGGTGCCACTCCTACTTTTTCATAAAAAATATTTTTGGAACCAAATTAGTAGAATTTATAAATAATCTGGAGCTTCAGCTGAAGATATAATGCTTGCTAGTAACTAGTAAACGTAATAAATTACAAAAAGTGAGCGGAGCAACAGGCATAATATTTGGTATCTTATCAGCGTGTACATGTGTTTCAACTATTTAATCAACTTATAATAAGTATATATTTAGCAGGGAGTAACCGGAATTCCGGTTCCGGCGAAAATCGTGTTCCAGTTGCGGTTCCGGCAAAGGGCAAAAACCATACCGGAATCGGAATTCCGGTTTAAAAATTTTGTTTGAAATTTTCCACGTTTTTTGCTTTATCCTGTAATCCAAACACATGTAATATATATTATACAATGATCAAGCTCCAATACAACCAAGCAAAAGAAAATATTAACTAATCAATTTGCCGTGTAAAACGTAAGTAGGGCACATAATTTGAGCAGGAATTTTTCATAATAACCTGCAGGAGTTTGTTAAATCAAAGCCAGGTCGATGCTTGTAGCAGCTATTTTACACATCCAGAAGTCTGTGGGATACTTTTGAATTAAACCGGTCCAACTCGGTAACAGAGTATGGCTTACGCAGTACTTAGGGTATGCTTGGCTAACATAAATTGCCTCAAGCACCCGCCAGTGCGCTTGTAAACTTGGTAAATCAGTCTAAATTGAAGTAAACTAACGTTATCTGCAACGCAGCTAGAAACTGCTTTCTTGGCAATGAACTGTATTTATTGAAACTGTGCGAGCAGCATCACAGTGTGTCTCATTTATAGCATTCTGATTAGAAAGTTATCATCATTATGAGCTAACTGACGGGCACTGTTTGTCCAACGCTAGCCTAAACAGTGTCTCTGACCACTACTGATCAGAAAATTACCTTCTATCTATTATTTTCTCTTAAAATCATGTAAACCCATAATTTTAAGTTTCCTACAGAAGAACATGCAACAAACGTATGTGTAGTAAAGGGAGGCGACTGGAGACAGAGCGAAAGTGTGTATTCTACGCTCCAAGCTTTGTAAGCATATTCGATTTGACGCAGTATATGCAATGGTGTATAGTGGAAGGCATTTTTTGCTCTGGGTGTCCAAAAATCCACATATTTGATCGATAAATAAACATTATTAGCTTTCTCAGTCTCTTTAAAGTTTCAGAAAGGCAATAATACCATCGCAAAACATTAAGTTTAATGTAAAAGTTATTTTTAATGCATTTTAAATCCACTATACCTTCATTTCTTCCATCATCTGTTTTACTATATATAAATTTCGAAGACCAGGTTCCGGTTCCGGTTTAAATGGACGGTTCCGGTTATTCCCAGGTATTTCGGCAATTGATGTCAAAACCACCATAAAAAAGCTCGCTAGTTAAAAGAAATTAGCTATTTAGTAATGCATGAGTAAACTTAAACTGCACCCCTTACCGTTTTCTTTTGACAAAAAAGATTGCCATTCATTTATTCACTGAACACAAATTTCATTTTTGTGCTAAAGAACAGAAATTAGTCCGTTTCATATTCCATGCATTATAGTTTGAAAATGTTCGCGAACGCATTGGTGTTGAGGTACACCGGTCGAATTGCATTCGCTAATGGCGTTATGGAACCGAAAAATGTCGAAATTGGATACGGCTATTGAAATCTGAGTTTTGTTCGCTAACAACGTTTTGTATATGGTGTCAAAAGAGGATGGTTGGGGCGCATCTTAAGTGTACTCTTGCATGACATCAACTAATTAGCTAATTAATTACCTAATTAGCACCCATGATAAGTCATAGAGCTCTAAAAGCCACATATTTATAATCAGCGACATCGAAAACCCCCGAGCGCAACAAATTAGCAATTTTGAAGTGATTTTAAAATTTGCATAAAATTACCTAATTAGGTAGCTAGTTAATTAATCAATTAATTAGCATTTTACGGCCAGGTCCTAGACCTTCAGAAATGTCATATTCGTGATCAGCGACATAGAAAACCCCCGGGTGCAATTTATTTGTAATTTTTGAACACTTTGAAAATTTTTAAAAAATTAGCTAATTAACAATTAATTAGTAATTAGCTAATTAACTAATTAGCATTTTTAACTTCCTCGAATAGTAAATAAGCACCAGATTCATAATGACCATGGCGAGATGTAGTAAACGCACCAAAATATTAGCTTTGCACTAATTATTTATTGAAAAACACACATTTTTTGTTTGAAATAGCTAAAAACAGCCTAAAGCGCTTTATTAATTAGGTAATTACTAATTAACTAAAGCAAATTTTGACAAAATCTATATGTCTTGCACCTGTCCGATATTAAACCTTTCGAACAAAACAACGCTTTTTAAAATCGGCCCAGCAGTTATTGAAGAGTTCAACGGACGGACGGACTGACGGTGCCGAATTTTCCCCTCTGACGAAAACAAAAACGCTTCGCTTCGCTCCGCTTAACTAGGACAGTGCAATTTCAAAATCACCTTCCTGAAACTAAATTTTAGCTCAAAACGTACAGTTTATTAAATAAATAAACTAAAATTTTAAAACGATTTGTGACGAGTTTTTGATATTTCATCAAGATTATCATGTATACGGCCGAAATTAGGATATGGTTTTTGTTTTGACAAAAAACCGTTTTTAACAATTTTGACACTATTTAAAATTAGCAACCCTGTATATAGTTATCAAAATCACTGTAGTTTTTAAAATCTGATCAGTGTTTGAAATTCGAAAGTGATAAATTGAAATTCGAATACAAAAGCTGGTGTCTGTTGTTGCATTACAAATGGCTTTGGATTCATTCTTAGGATCGATATTAAAGTAATCCCAAATGACATATTTAGTAGTCATTTTTAATTGTCTGAAAATACAATCAGATACGTAATAATGCACTAGTTATATACTAGCAAGCGAGAGGAAACGTAGAGAGCATAAATACACAAAGCTAACACCAATGTCACAATAGGACTCTTGTCATCGGTTTATTTTAAGCTGATGTACAGTTGCTGCGTGTTCGCACATGTTTCAGCTTTTAGATGACCTATATCCGCTAGCCTTGGCTCAAAAACACATAAAATACAAACTTTTAGTTGTCAGCAAAGTTGTACATCTCGACATGCCGGGCACGGAATATGGTCTTCGTTTTTTGATGCGATGCCTCTGCAGCAACATATACCGCCCAACATTATCTTCAGAGTGAAGAAGGCACATGCAAAAATGCACGATTGGAGCCCTTCCGACCCACTTCTGACTCCCAAGATGTGATTGGATTTTTTTCGACCCAACTGGAGGGCACACTCGAAACCACTAGGTATCCAAAAAGTTTTTGAGATCCGGATTCAGGTTGTACGCTTGACAGGGCAGACAAAAAATTAAATTTCAGCACTATTGTGCGCTATTTAAGAAAACTCCTCTCGCCCCGTTTCTATTAAGCCACTGGATAAATATATGGAAATTTTTGAAATTAGGAATGCTAATAACCCGTACAGATATTGCCCAGGCGGATAAACGACGATGTTTCATTATGAGGAACGTGTACGCAACTCTTTCCACCACCCCACCCCCTGTCAGCATGTATATATATGTGCTGGAAAATCGAACACATAGTAGTTTTCGGCTAGCCCCGGTCCCGGCACCACAATAATAACTACATACATCAATAACGTACAATAGATTAATATCATACAACAATCAATATGTCAACAAGGTACGGTGCGTTACGACTCACAAAAGATCGGTACGATGTAATTCAATGACAGCAAGTTCGTATTTTTATATGAGATTTGTTAACAGCGTTTGCATAGAATTCTTTACAGTCCGAAGATCTACCAGACTCAGGTCAGATCCATAATTAACTTCTAATCCAGTTAGTTACTAAATAATTTTGCATTTATCAATCACGCAATTTCATCGCTCAATAACGCGTCCTAAACAGGATCAGGATTGGTCACTCTTAAGGATATGTTTATGGTACGCAATTCCTATAGACAAGTAAATTTTGAACGACAACTTATAGCGGCCTTTTGTATTGTGCTCGGATCAAACTTATCCGGTGATCAGTTCATCGGGCCTTGAATAGCTCGTTTGATTGGCAGGCGTGCCGTATCGGTAAAAGTCAATTAATACATTGATCAATTAATTAGCAGAGAACAAGGACGCTTTTACCAGATAGGAAAAAGGGGACAAAATACGACGCAAACCCAACGGCCGCGTTTGACAATTTTAGAGACACGTTTGATCCGCGGGACAACATCATCCCTGATCGATATCGGATAAAATAAATATTAAGTTTGCATATATACGTACATGTACGCCAATATGTCAACTTCCAGTTTAAGCTCAATAATGTCGCATTTCTCTCTATTTCAACCGTTTTCGTGGTTTACAATCGTGAGCTTCTGCGATCCACGATGGGCAAAGTGTAAGGACCTAGATTGATCCGGGTTCAGGTCAAAATGGATCAGGACCACTTCTCTCGAGAGAAATTAGTCCCCTAAGAAATTTTATCGTAGAGTTGGGCAAAGAATGTCTAATTTCTAAACATCCTGAATTTGATATTTGTTATAAGAAAACTTTGCAATATCTTAGATAATTGAATTCGAGTGGAACGAGAATTTTCAATTTTGGCTCTGGAGAGGGGTTGAGGAGGTCCTGTCTCTGTGTGCGTCTGTCGCACCTGGATCTTGATAATGGTTGGGCGGATTTTGATGCAATATAGCTCATTCGATCCGCAATGGTCGATTTAGGTGTAGTGACGGAGCCCGATTTTTGAATTTTTTCCCGTGGGAAAAGTTATGGGGCAAAATGATGTCATTTTGGCCCATTTTTCGGGCACCCCCTCCAGTTTTTGCAACTTTTCTCAATAAGTAAACGAGATATCCGCAAACTAATAGGCCTATTCCATGTAGCTTTACTAGGGCTTTCCAATGATACATAACAAGTTTTTCAACTAATTCCCAATCTGGAGTCTATAAGCTTATAGTCGGCGCCAAATTTCATATTTGGTGAAAAGTCGTGGGAAATACACCTAAATGTGTGTTTTTTGTTGCTTTTAGTGTCTTATATGGGGTTTTCTGGGCAGATAAACTCATTGCAAGTGTTAAAAATATTGTTGGGCAAATATTTTTTACACTTCTGGTTCATACTTGGCATAAAAAATGACGTTTTCGAAATTTTCGGTGAGAAGTCGTGGGAAAAGCACCTGAATGTGTGTTTATTGTTGGTTTTAGTGTCGGATATGGGCTTTTCTGGGCCGGCAAGCTCATTGCGAGTGTCAAAAATATTGTGTGGCAAATATTTTTCACATTTCTGCTTAGGGGGATTGTTCTCACCACTCGAATCCTGGCTCGCAAGCGAGCTTCACTAGTTTACGGTGCTGTGTTGGATCAAAATTGGGTGTTTATTGGGCAATTGAGACCCAAAACACACGAAAAACATAGTATCTCCCAATCGTTCGAGGTATGATGATGGTCTCAATTTGTAGCAGTTAATCTTTTATGTAGCCGAATATACTGTGCGTGCTACTGTTGTCAATATTTAGGCAGCAGGATTGGGTCGAAATGTAATTTATTTTCTAGAACAATCCATGCTTTATGTAGCTATACATTGTAAGTTCGTTACAAAACCTGTAATAATAACACCAACTAATTGCTACAGCAAATTCTACTTATTGTAGCAATAGCCTGTACTAAAGATGGAAGTCGGGTCGCACGCAGTGCTAGTCGGGTCGGGTCGCGTTGAAGTGCGCGCCCGCGGGTCGGGTCGGGGCAAACTGGGTTGGATAATATGACACGAAAATATTAAGCGAACAGAACTCATAAGCACAATGCTATTGGATCAGTTTAGTATTCTCAACGCAATTACGGATTACGGATGATTGACAGATCTGACCAGCTAAAGCACATTAAAATAAAATGTACAAATGTACCCACACATGTATGTATATATGTGTAGCTGTTTTCATAGTCAGGTAATAAATAAAACATATTTATGAACATATAATATTTAAAACAATGTTAACTTTTATTTTCACAGACTTTAGAATTAAACAAACTGTGAGTTTTCTGATTAATAATTATTAATATTTGGCAAAGATCAGTTTAAGCAATGCGTTTACTATAATTGTTTTGGTGAGGCAATTCGGTTCCAAAATAGTGCGCTAGGTTCTTGGGAAAATTCCTATAAAATCTTTTATCGCGTATTTGTTCGTTTTTTATTACGTTTTTAATTCGTCAAATTTCATTATTAATTACATAGTTTTGGATTTGGAGATTTGGGTTACATAGTGTTAAATATATTTTTATTTGTTCTTAATTTGTAATAAGTTCCAGGGTAGTTTTGATAACGCCGCCCAGCCGTTTCTGTATGAACTTTCCTTCAGCATTGATAACCATGTAAAATATCGATAACAGTGCAATGACTTTAGCCTTGTCAGGAGGTATTTCTTTGCCTTCTGTAGGCTAGCTGCGGCTATGACTCTCTTCCGAAATAGGGTGCGCTGTATACACAAAAATCTGTATTCCATGTCATTAATTTCTAGTTGGATTATAAAGCAAACATTTTCGACATGGATATCAAGCTCAACTTCGACATTGGCATAATGTGGTGCTAATGAACTATGGAGGGTGGTTGGCCTCAGTTCGCTATGTTGGCGTTGTGAATTAATTTTACCATTATTTTTGAGTCGAGGCCTTCTAATCCTCAGCATCGCAGACGTAACGAGAGCGGGTAGCGGGTTGCGCCTTTAGTAGAGTTAAAGATATGTAACTGAAGTAGGGTGGTAACGCACTTAATGAGCACTGTTAAGCGATGTATTTATTGAATTCGAGTGGAACGAGAATTTTCAATTTTGGCTCTGGAGGGGGGTTGAGGAGGTCCTGTCTGTGTGTCGCACCTGGATCTCGATAACGGTTGGGCGAATTTTTACGCAATATAGCTCATTCGAACCGCAATGGTCGATTTAGGTGTCGTGACGGAGCCCGATTTTTGAATTTTTTCCCGTGGGAAAAGTTATGGGACAAAATAACGTCATTATGGCCTTTTTTTCGGACAGCCCTCCAGTTTTTGCGACTTTTCTCAAAAAGTAAACAAGGTATCCGCAAACTAATAGGCCTATTCCATGTAGCTTTACTAAGGCTTTCCAATGATATATAAACAAGTTTTTCAACTACTTCCGAATCTGGATTCTATAAGCTTACAGTTGGCGCCAAATTCCATATTTGGTGAAAAGTCGTGGGAAATACACCTAAATGTGTTTTTTGTTGCTTTTAGTGTCTTATATGAGGTTTTCTGGGCCAAAAAGCTCATCGCGAGTGTCAAAAATATTGTGTGGCAAATATTTTTCACACTTCTGCTTCATACTTGGTATGAAAAATGAGATCTTTCTCAAGTGTCGGTTTGAATTGTGTCTTTTCACGGTCAATTTATGGTTTTATTGAATTGTTTTTGTACCAGTTGTATGATGTTTCGTCTACTACATACGTTGGCTATCAAAAGAGGCGGGCGTAACTATGACTCATCACTCATGGTTTATATAATGCTGCACCTGTGTACTGTGTATAGGCTTTGTTTGTGTGTGCTTTCTACAACAGACTATTTCTTAATAGTTCGACAACGACGTCGCTGCAGTGTCTGACTGGTTCGAGACTATTTTAAGAAAAACTATTTTTTTCCAAAATATAAAGTTTACTAAGTTTGAATTTGACTCAATCCGAGGGAAGAATTTTTCTCTTACCAAATTAGCAATTACATGAAGGAACGGCATACGGAGAGATTCCCCGGTAAACATATCGATCCCAATAAAACTGATAGTGTGACCCTACCCAAGTAAAAGTAAGATGACTCTGTGGAAGACTACACTAGGTACTCCACAGTAAGTAGTCATTCTCAGTCTATTTTTCGAAACTGAGGCATTGCCTCAGCCCTTAAATATATCCGATCCAATGTTAAATAAAAGGTGCCAACATAATTTTATATTTTAACCATACGAATTGTCAACCTGGTATTCGTTCCTGCAATCTTTTTAAATTTAAGTTTCACAAGTGTACTATGTACAAATTTTATATCCGACGGAGTAGAAAAGGATCTTCCCACTTCCGCTAAGAATGGCGGCCTTATTTCTAATTATAAGTCATTAACATTTGGCCAGACTTGTCCTATGTGTTTATTATTTATTAGGCTTAATAGTTATTTCCTTAAATCTATCTTATATCGAAAACGAAGACTAGGCTAGAGAATAGACCACCATTGTAGCAGTGACCCACTCTGGGGCTGTCACAATTTTCATGAGCCCAACTGTGCTTTAATACTGAACCTACATATCTGATCCTAGGAATTTTTATGTTAGAACGAAATTTCTCAAGGGGTATGATTTTGTCAACTGGGTCGCTCGACATCGCTGCGAAGCGATGGTACTTGTGTTGGGATGGGACCCGCCTAAGCTGACAATCCAGGCGTTAACGGGTATACAAATGCGAACTTTTCTCACGCAAGCTGGCGCCTTCCGTTTTAAAAGTTTTTGGAGATCCTACGCTGGGACTAGGCCTCACAGCCAAAGTCAAGTGTTATTATTTTGTTTATTTTAGATGGGACGGTGGGGTAGAAATATAAATTTTATGTCGGCTATCGGTACTTTAAAGAGGGACGGGACTCGTCACCAGAGATTGTGTGGTCTCACTTGTGGCCAGTAGTATATGCAAATGGGAAAGCAAGTATTTGCACGCTTTCTATTTTTGTATAATTCGTATCTTGCGCGGCTGTGCGACTATGGCTATGAAGTTGTTTTACAATACTCAGCACCAAAAGCACAAGGGAAAAATTTTTTTGTTAAAACAGTTAAAATACACATCACAATAAATCAGTACGCAATCCTTTCTGGGGTGCATTTATCTCTGGCCACTGATATTTTAACTAGTTTTTCGTGATACCTACTTGTGTCCTTGGACTTCTGACTCTTCTCTCACATTCTAGTACGTGTGGGTTTAATATTGCCAATACGCCTTATTTCATTACCCGAACGCCCGACCGGAATGGACGGGGGTTATATTTCCACAAACGCCGTGGATGCATGCGATAAGTGGAAGACTAGATTGTCGCGGACGCACACACTTTAGCTGAACTTATTCTCGTCGTCCTCCAACACCGGCCTGAATGCTGAGAGGTAACTTTGAGGAATCACTGAAGGATTTTAAGAAGGGTCATCCTAGTATCACATCCTTCTCACTCGGCCAGGATTCTCAAGACGTTTCCCGTTATTCTACTAATCTCGCTTAAATTCTCACTCCACCGCATTAACCCGGGCCAAAATTCTTGTATCTATGTTTTAATAAGTTATCTTATGCCACTCGTGTTTTATTTTGCCCTAGACGTAAATCTTTCAGCCAACACCGCCTGTGTTCTTGTCTTGCAACACCAGTGCTTTTCCTATGCCACGCACCAGTATTTCGATATAACCCTTGAACAAAAGGTAATTGTGGTTTCTCTTTCCAGTGCTATGTGATCTTAGTTCATCATCCGGCATCCACGTTTCTCTAACTTACGGTGGCACCAAATCTTTAAATCACATAGCCATAAACTAAAACACAAGGAAGTGGGACTTCTCTTTGAGACCGTCTCTAAACTTAAGAATTCGTGAACATCCTATATACATGTAATTTTACGTGTGTCGTTTAAAGGCAAGAGGAACGAAAACAACTCGCGCACAATTCACTCCAGACTAGGCTAAAAATAAACGAAATTAAATTTAAACAGAATTGTGCAAATCAGCACTAATCACGTGATGTCGTGATTATCGCTTGGAAAATCTAAAGAAAAACTAAAAAGGGTTTTTTGGATACCAATTACGTAGAATGGTGTAATTAAATGGTGAGTCCCGGCACACCACGAACTGAAGTACTTAACTTCACCTTTCATGACAGCGCCAACACCCTGTTCTTATCCCAGCACGGTTACCGATTCCTGCTTTTTGAAATCCGATACCATTCGCCCCGATCGCTGAGAATTGCATCTCCCACTGACGCTACCGATGTATTTTTATCTTCTTTCATTAACCGACCCTTAGACATTCCCTTTTTTCTGTCATACTTCCATCCATTATTTATCTTTGCTCTTTGCCATTTTCTTCTTCTTTGTCTGACAGGTTTTTTCGGTTCTAGGGAACCCTACCCCAAATAAAATTACCTCAAAAATAAAATGGTTAGACAAATATGCATGGGATTGTTTGTACAAAAAAATACTTAAAAAAATTTTAAACCTTGTTGGAGTCTTCTTGACTCAATTCTTCATAGGATAGCTAGTGTCCTAAACCAATTTCTTTCGGATGTCAATATTTTTATCATTACTATTCTTTGGTACTTTTTTCTATTTTCATGCAATATAACAGTCTCTATCGGTTATGTTACTGATGTTTATGAATTTCATTTGAGGCCACCGGCTGACTCGATACCGGTTCATGATCCCATTGGTTCACCGGTTCTTTGTGGTATATACACGGGGTTCTTTCTCGTTGCTGTCGTCGTAATTATTCTTTGTCATTGCCGGTTCTCCAGGATCCGTTCGCCTAGCCTTGTTGATCATTATCGGAAGGCGTGGATTCCAAGTTTTCAGTGCACCCGACCAGAATGACACTGATACCAGTGAGCCCGACCGGAACGCCACTTCCTCCTTATCTTTGCATTTTATTATATTTGTTCGACTTTTCGGAACGCGCCTCGCAGGTTTGGTGTATCGAGCGATTTCCACCTATGCTCCATCGATTCCTCGCAGCAATTCGTCTTTATTACTGCTAATAAACCAGCGAATTATCTTCTTTGCTCGCTTATATTCTTCCTCTGTGATAACATTATCTTTGTGGGTTCTTCCTTTGATGTACCCGAATGGTATTCCGTAATTTACCCACGTTTCAGTATCTGTAAACACTTCCTTGGTTATTCTGCCCAATGTTTTGAAAGCTTCAGACCTTGCGACCGGTGCTGTTCTGGATACCATTTGTTGGATCTGGCTATCCATTACCTTGGTATAATCGATTGTTATCGCCATGAGTTCAGGTATATTTTGTACTTTTCCGGCCTTGGTCTTCATATATTCAGTCATCCGCTTCTGAATGATATTGATATACTGTTGTAGCGCTTGCCGATATTCTTCTTTTGGCTGATGATCGACATATGTTTTGGATATTGACCACGCAATCACGCATTGCTGTTGGCATTTGCACTGTTCTTTATTCTTTAGGCATTGCGTCCTGACGTATTATTTCCAATCGTTTCTCTTGCACTTCATTCATTACTCTTTATATGCTCGATTCCGGTATAATTTCAACTTGCGAAGTGTTTATTTGCATCTCGAAATAATATAATTTGCTCCATAATTATATTCCTACAGTTGTAAAACCTCTGGAAGTATATCCGCCCATCGGAATACTTCTTCACCTAGATGTTTCTCTGGAATATTCTGTTGTGTTAACGGATATTTTGTTTCAACTGCGCTTTCTAGGAGTTCTATTCTTTAAATTCCTTGTGGATCTTATTCTCTTTGCTGCATTTCTGGTTGAGCCTGCTGTTTGCGCCGCAAGAATTGCTTCTTTGCTTCCGTGGATTGTTTCGTGCAAGCTGTTACTGTCTTCTTGATTTCTGTGATGTAAACTGCTCGATTGCAAGGCCACAGCTTCTTTTTCTTGAATTCGCTGTTGTATTATTTCATTCGCTATTGTATTTTGTTCCCGTAGTATTTGCTCCAACAACTGTTGGAATAATGTTGGCTCAGTCAAGACACTTCTGGGGTTGATATTCGACTTTGTTCTTGTAATCGACTTATTTCCTCATCTTTACCTGCCAACTCTCGTTTCTTTGCTTCTGATTGGTGCCTGAATCTTTTGACATCTTTTATGTGATCTTCTTGCACTTCTTTACGTCCCTTGTGTTCTGCCTGGTACTTTTCTTTCCACATATAAGTACCGTCTTCCTCCATAGGTACTGATCGTATTCAGATTGGTTCCGCAACGCGTGATAAATTGTTTTTCATTCGTTGATTTCGTTTGTCCAGACCGAGTATGGAGGAGGTTTCAGCCTCGTGTTAGCGAGGCTAGAGCGATGTAGAAATAAAAAACAAAACAATCATGTTATGACAAAGCATTTGACGAGTGCAACCGTTGTTTAAAGGATGAAAGCGAGGGAGCATTGACTAAGTCAAAAGGCAGACTGTTCCATACATGAACAACACGATGAGAGAAGAAATGTCGCCTCAATTCAAGATGATGAATTTCTACAGTTTCAAGTTCATAGTTATGACCTCTTGTTACGTGATAACCTCGAGTGAAGAAGTTTTCGATGTCAAGACTGATGCCATCATAAAACATTTTGTAGACGAGAATTAGGTCACTTCTGATGCGACGAGTTTTTAAGGATTGCAGGCCAAAATACGCTAGTCGTTCTTCGTAGCTCCACTGCCTAACAACAGGCATCAATTTTGTTGCTAAACGCTGAACACGCTCTATGTTTTCAATATCGCGAACAAAACACGAACACCATACAGTGACTGCATACGCCACATGTGGCCTAATCAACGCACTGTATAGATGTTGCCAAATTTGCTTTGTCCAATGTTGAATAGTTCTTCTAACTAGGCGAAAGACTCGAATCGATCGGAAAGCTACGGTGTTGCAATGAACAGAGAATTTCAGCGTAGAACACATAGTTATGCCTAAGTCATTCAGTTTGCCGGTGGGCGTCAGAACATTGTTACACAACGAATAAGCAGACTGAGGATTGCCCTGACCGCAATGCATGGTACAACATTTGTCTTCGTTAACATTCATGTACCACTCAGAACAGAACTGCGACAATCCATCGAGGTCAAATTGAAATGAGTCAATATCAAACTCAGTAGATGCATTGTTTTTAGACACGCGTCGTGCTAATCTTAAGTCGTCCGCAAATTTGAAAACAGCCCCCGAGACGTAGTCATCTATGTCATCGATGAACAAGATGAAGAGCAATGGGCCCAAAACGGATTCCTGAGGGACCCCACTGGTGACTACAGACCAACCAGAAGAGGCACCATTGACTTGGACGTGTTGCATACGACCAAAAAGATAACTCCTAAACCAATCCAACAAGGAACCAGAAATACCATACAGCTCTAATTTAAACATCATTGCTTCAAGATTAATTCGGTCAAACGCTTTACGAAAATCTACATAAACGACATCAACCCAGTCATTGACATCCAAAATTTTGGTGACAAAATTTAAATAGTCCAACAGTTGGGTGGTGGTTGATTTCTTCGTTACAAAGCCATGCTGAGACGAGTAAATGAGGTTGTTTTCATTTAAAAAGTGAACTAACTTATTTCTAACGAGAGTTTAAAACACTTTGCTAGGAGCTGATGTCAAACTAATTGGGCGATAACTGTCACATCTGGATCGATCACTTTTACCTTTATATATATGTTGGGACGACTTTGGCTTTTTTCCAATATTGAGGAAATTCACCAGCTGCTATAAATCTATTGAAAAACCCAGCAAGAGGAGCAGCAAGATGATGGGCACAATTAAACAGTAACCTATTTGTAACTCCGTCAACACCAGTGGACGCATCGAGCTTTAGAGATTTCAGAACTTCGAGAACATCTGTTTTAGTGAAAGACATTGTTAACAATCGTTGGGCTGCTGTTATAAACCACTGGTCTGGCAAAGACGACATTGTTAAACACTGATCTAAAGTATATACTAAAAATTTCAGAATCTTCTGTTGCAGAATCAGACACGATTCATCATCACGTGTCATCGGACCTATGATCGGCTTTATATTTCGGCGACTGAGCGCATATTTAAAAAATGATTTCCTATCATTGTCAATGTTGGCGTCCAGCTTGCATTCATACGCTTTTACCGCTTCAGCACAATGGACGGTTGCTATGGCTGCTGCATCGTTGTAACTTCTCAGTGATTCTGCGGTGTTACGGCGTTTATATCTGCGAAAAGCATTATGTTTACGTTTCAAGGATAGCCATGCTAATCCATCTACCCACAACGGTTTACGACGACGACTAGGCGATTTATCATGAACAAACTGTCTAACAGTTTGCATTAAGGTCATACACAATTGCTGGCAAGCTGTTGAAATACTACCGCCACCAATTAACGACTGCCAATCATAACCACTGATGGCATCTAATATTTTATATATATACTCTCTTTTCGCGACAATTTCGTTCATTCTCTCCATCTTTTAACTAAAAACCTTCTGAATCGCTCTAATTTACGCCAACAGGTGTTGTCTCGGCTCATATATTTCTAATTTCTTCGAAGGATCGCTTAGCGCTTCGACTAACTTCTCGCCAATAGCTATCGGTTCGGCTGTATCTAGAGATTGGAGCGATTCGGTGGACGTTATACTTCCTCGCGCTTGACGTTGCGATCGCCGTTTTTGTTCTGGTATTCCCCGTCTGTGGTTCTTTCTTGGACGTGATTTTCCCGATTTCGGCATTTGCGTTTCCACTAATTTCGGAATAGACAAACCACGTGCGATGTATGTCAACACCCCGCTTGAGCCCCACGCTTTGGTTGCCCGACAGCTGCTGTTATCGCTGGTTCCAATAAACTAGTCAATCAGAACGCTAATTGCACCGCTGGTACATTTTTCTATTTTTTCCGAGCGATTCCCGTTATTGGAATCGTTTCCGGAACTCTTATAGTTCCACGTTCCGTTCTTTCTTGAATTCCCGAAGTACTTGGCTTTTCTTGCGGAACCTTCTTTTCTTGTTTTTCTACTTTCGGCTCGACTTTTTGAGGACCTGACTTTCTCTTGCTTTGTGGTTGTTGTCGATATCTATCTAGTACCCCTTGTCTCTGGTGCGTCACCTTTTCTTGTTCTTCCCTTCTTTTTATTTCATCGTAGTCTCTTTGCAATTGTTCCTGTGTTTCCTTCTTCTACAGTTTGCGGATTTCTTTCTTTTTCCTTGGGTTCCGCTTCTTTTTGTAGCTGATGTGATTGCACTGGAGCATTCTATATTCGTTTTTCTTCCTTCCATTTGACTGTTTCTGTTGTTCTTTCTGTCATATCAATAACACGGGCTTTCTGTGACTACCGATTCTCTAGCTTCACGTTGTTTTCTTAGTGTATAATGCCAACGCCTCGGCTCATGTCTCCCTCCGTCTTGGACCTTCTGAATTTTGCGACCTTGATCGACTGTGTTCGCGTCTTCGTTCCGAAGACTTCTTTCCACGCTGAGATGATTCTGAGTTTCCACGTCTACTCTCTGTAGACTTGTGTTGAGAAAACTTCGTTAGACTATGTGTCGCGCTTCGATTTTTGTCTTATGAAGATCCTGGGCCTCTTTTCATCCCGTGTTCTTTTCTGGTTTCTTCCCCTTGATGTTGTTTCGCCGTTTTTTCATGTTGTTGTAGGTTCATTCTTTGTGTTACTCGACCAGTGGCTTCATATAACCCGTATCCTTGTCTATCGCCTTCATTTTCCTTGCTCTTTCGTACTACTTCTGCCGATGGTAGTTGCTCATCCACTTCGTCGTCGCTTTCTCTTAGAATTAACGCATCGTCTGGTATCTTTTCTTCCTCCTCATAATCTAGTTCTTCTTCTGGTTATTCGATTTCTTCTCGCGGTTGTGGATCTACTTCCATCGGTTCTTGCTCTGATTTTACTTCCATTGGCTCTTTTGCTAATATTTCTTTCTCTTGTGTCGTTGCTACAATATCACTTTGCGCTTCTTGGCAGGTTACATTGTACCAGGATGCATCCCGACCAAGTTGTGCTTCTTGCTGCTTCATCTCGACATCTTGAGATTGTGCTTCACGATGACCTGCACTCGACCGGAATGCAAACTCATCAGGTCGCACTTTCTGCTCTGCGACCAAGCTTTCTGCAATTGCAATTGGCGTTTGATTCTTCAGCGTTTGCCGGTTTTGCTGCTGTTGATTTGACATAGATATCGGCATTCTTTGCTGTTTCTGCTGTGTTACTTGCTGCGGTACTTGCATATTTACAGTACTTGCACACTGCGTGCTGCATTTCTATCGGTTCATAATATGGCTGCATCGGTTGCTGATTGTTCATGCCGTTCTGTGTCGGCATTACCGGTATCGGCAAAGTCCACGGTTGCACAACTTGTTGCTGTTGGCCGATTCGTTCGGACATCTCTATGCCTCGTTTGTTACTCGCCCGTACTTTGAAAGTCTTGGCTCAGCTCATTTTTTGATCCAATTTCTCCACTGCTTCTGCTTTTTCCATCAATGTCGGAAAGGCCTCTACGTTCACAGCACACAATCGATTTCGGATGTTATTCTTTAACTCTTAATCAGCGCAGACTTGAAGACCTCTTCGAGAATTAATTCGGGTATGCTTTTCCACATAAGTGCCGTGCTGCATACACTCGTAAGCTGTTTACAAAATCTTACTGTTCCCATTTGTCGTAGACTTTGCAGTTTGTTCATATGATTTGTCAGCGTTTTTAGCACATTGAATCTTTCTTTGAGTTTCATAACCATTTCGCAGTAGCCACTTAGTTCTTCAGCATTCTCGACTATTAACACGTCCAAGTATTCTTCTGGCTTTTTGCGAATTTTTGCTTTTAGAACTCGGAATTTCGCTTGCTCGTCGTCGATCCCGTGTTGAGCAAGTGCTTTCTCAAGTTCTTTGCGAAATTTCTCGAAGTTGCTCTCGGCGCTGTACGCTTGCAGGGTTCGTACTTCGTTCTCCATCTTAACCATAATTGCATGACCAACCGCTTGTTGAGTCGTATTCGTATGCGGGTTCTGGAGGGCCTCCGAAAATAGGGATCAGACTTTCTCAAAATCAAGGGTCAAAGCCCCCCTCCTTTGAACGGGGCGAAGGGACCAAAAAGGGGTCAATTTTTTCGTTTATTTTTTGCTTGTTACTTTTTCAGATGCAAGAATTCTGCACCAGTGCAGGTGAACAGCACGATGAAGATGAGGACTGCGTCGTATTGACCCCACAAGGTCTCTCGGCTATGAATCGGGTGACGACTTTGACGGGTTCGAGTTCTCCGAAGTTGGACCAGCGGCGGATATTGACATCGACGTTAACGGAGGCGGAGACACGGTTGCGGCGGAAACGCAACCGGTAAAAAAGTGCGTTGTACTAGTAGGTGCAACCACTCGCAATAGCAACAGCAAGGGGGAGGGTGGTTTACCATGGTGACGGTGGGGAAAGCGGCGAAGTAACAAATTCCAAGTGTATCATGAATACAACTGCCGATATCGCTCCATCCGTCGTGGACTCCATCACAGAAAACAAGTTGTCGTCGTATAAGAAAAGAAACGCATCATTATTTTGGTTAGTTGAGATGACACTTCACAAATATATATTGTACGTTAAATGATTTGAACATGAGCGATAGTACTCAGAAATCATAAATTCTATGAGCGCGATTTTTATATTTTTAAAAGCAATATAGCGTTTTATGTTGAAAATGTGGAATTTGGGGGTCCAAAACGCTGTAAAGGGTCAAAATCGGAAAAAATAGGGGTCGTTGTTTGAGGGGGAGGTGTTCCCAATAGGAGTCAAAGTCTCGTCGAGTGGGGTCAGCCCACCGTACGCTGGAAGCTCGGCGGCGTTTCTTTAATCGCCACTTTGATCAAAGCTTCTTTCAGTTGTTAGTACATCGCCATTAGATTGCTATCTTGTTGGTTTTCGTTGTTGAACTGATTTTTTGTCACCGTCACTTGTGGTTGATGGATTTGGTATACGTAAGGTGTTGCTATTGTTAACGGTATTCCGAAATTGATCATCGAATTGCTTCCAGCAAGTGGCATTTGATTATGGACCAATGGCGTTGTAACGTAATATCCGTATGCTCCGTTTTACGCTGATTCGGTTGCTATGCGTTGCCCTTTATTCCATGTGCTCACCGTTTGAAATGCACCTCAATTCGTTGTCGCGTATGAAACTTCTGCTCCCGCGTTCCTTCTTTGATTTGACTTGCTTGTTGTTCTTATCGTACTCGCACCTGCTTGTTCTTGATTTTCGTCGCTTCTTGTTTCTCGTTGTTCACTGTTGTTGCTCGCGCTCTGTAGTTGCAGTTGTTGTTCTTGTACTTGTTCGATTTCCACTGTGTTTCGCACTATGCCGTTTCTTTCTTGAACAACGACCGTTGTCATCGCCATTTGTACTTGTTCGAACTCTTTCTCTTTACTCGGCGTCGTATATACTTGGCCTAGGCTGAAAGGTCCGTAGTATTCTTTGCCTTGAATTACGATTCTTGGTTGGTGACTTTGTTGGTATTGACTCGGTATTCGAAGTTGATTTGTGCTTTGTCCTTTATTTGCGTTTTCCAATTCGTTCTTTTGGGCTTCATCGACTTTTTGATTTTTCTCTTCTTCTATTCTTTCTATTGATGATTGCTTTTGGGTTTCTTCTTCATTACTTTCTGAATTTATTCTTGACTGTGCGAGTGGGATTTCTGTTTTGTTGTGATCTCTACTTTAACATAATAGTTCAAGTTCTTGTCACCACTGCATGTTTCTTTATGAACTGCACTTGGTTTTCTTGTCGTCCCTGTGATCTTTGTATTGCTTCTTGAACTTCTTTGTCCAATTCTTCTGTCGTTATAAATAGTTCTTGTGAGCCCGTTCTTCTTGGAATGTTTCTGTATATACATGTTTTCCTGCATGCTTCCTCTATCTTCTTCTTCATGTCGTCCTTGCTCTTTCCGCGCGAGTGTGCACAAACCGAATTCTCTGAATGTGTCTTCGAATTCTTATGCTGCGGTCGACTTTGCTATTTTTACTGCGTCCTTGCGTTTGATGATACTTCTTCGTTCTCGACGTTCTTTCTATTTGTCGCCGATGCTTTGTGCGCTGTGGGGCTAGGTGGTGTTCTCTGAAGTGGCATTTTAATTTTCTTTACCATTTAGACGGGGCTTGCGTAAAACTACCTTGATTATGTGGTTCATAAATTCCTAGTACGATATAAATAACTTCTATTTTGGCTTTACTCTTATTTAGGTCTTGGGATTGATTTTTAATTTTCGAAAATTTCTTACCAGTTTATTTTATATTAAAATGACCAACTGTTGCACGTCATTGTGGCCAGCATGTTACACGTTCTTACTTTGGTGGAGTTATGGTGGAGACCTGATTTCTTATAACTGCTATCGGTATTTAAGAGGGGGAAGGAATTCGTCACCAAAGATTCTGCGGAACGAGGTGTGGCCAGTACAATGCCGGTGGGACACAATTAATAGCACGCTTCTTTTGGTTGCGACCGGTGTCTTGCGAGGCTTTGCTATTGCGTTACTAGTTTTAGCACTCGTTTTTCCAGAAATCTCGGAATTAACGATACTAGGTAGGAAAAATGTTTATTTGTTTTAAAACAATTAGATTGTACAGAACACGAATTTTACTCCGCAATTCTTATTAGATTGCGTCGGTCCCTAGCCACTACTAATTTTGCTCGCTTTTCGTTCGACTTTATTTGCCTCCGCACTTGTAATTCTTTTCTCTCGTTCTATTACGCTTAAGATTTAGGTTATGTATTAGGTTATTAGTTCTCTGGTGAGATTAATACACAGTATCCTGGAAAAAAAATACCCCGTTATTTAATTTAATTACCTAGACCTAAAGCCTTAGACTTAGGCTGTATAATTACTCCTATCTTATGTAACTCACACCTGGAAAGACTTCGCGAGACTTTATTATGAACTAGGTTGTGACGAAAGCACTCACTTTAGTTGGAACTTTGTCTGCTCAACCCCAGCACCTGTAAAGAATGCCAGAAAGGTAGTTTTTGAGGCAGACTTGAAAACGCTTAAGACCGGTCGCCCTAATGCCACGCACGGCTCACTCACCCTTGGTTTCTCACGAAGTTACCCCATGTTAAAGCTCGCTCCGGACTTCTCAACCTGCAGCTGACTCGGCCAATATTTGACTTATTTATTTTCTATTAATTATTATACCACTTATTTTTATCCAATAGACTTAATTCTTTAAGCAGAGAACACGTTATCGCTGGTATAATAATAATAATGGGTTATTTCTATAGGTCACGTTAGTATTTCACTGTATTTTCAACACCTGGTAATGTGGAAAATTCCTTAGTCGCTATGTGATTTTAATTTTACGTCCACAAGACTTTCTCCAATCTACAAGGGAGCAACCAGTCCTTTGAAACACAAAACCATAAGTTAAACCACAAATCAAGAAACACTTTTGAGATAATCCCTAATCCGTATAGGTAATCACGCAATTCTTTGCGTGTAAACGGCTAACTCGAAAACTCAGAAACGCGTTCATACGACTCGAGAATGAAAATTCATTAAGCGTCGTCCGCACAGCATCCTTACTAGCATTCGCAGAACATTGCCATACATGTTTATAATAAGGTAGAAAATTCACATAAGGAAATGAATAACGTAAGAGCAGAAAGGGGATAAAACCTCGCCTCTTACATCTGCCTATATATCTGTAGTAATTTAAAAGATTGAGTAGTACTGAAAAATCCTACATTTTAATTTTATTGGCTAGATCGTGAGTGAGATATAAATAAATCAATATTTTCTAGGACGAACATAAATAACCTGATATGGGACAGTACCACCATTTATCAACTATAATTTTCTATCGTATTTTAAATTATTTGCAAAATCTACATTATCCAATAATGTTTTAAACACTTAAACTCGAAGTCGTACGTATAGGTATTCCGTCTATTGTTGATGGTAAGGCATTCCAATATTTTATTACACGCATTTAAAATATATGGTGCAGTACGTTGGTTCTGAACGCAGGTTTATATATTATGCAACTGTGACCACGGGTTCGCATTTCGGTAATAGGGGATAGTTTTAAAATTGAATAGTATTCATTGTTGATAAATTTCAAAATTGCAATAAGGTCGAAATGTAGTTTTCTTAGCTCAAGTGGTTCTATATCAAGAAATGTTAGTCTTTCATTGTACTGCACTGTAGTCAGCGCGAAACGATCATATAGACGCCTTGTGTAGTAACATTGGACGCGCTCTATAATATCGATATCCCTTGAATACATAGGTGACCAAACGGGAGACGCGTTTTCCAGTATTGACGTTATTGAGCGGAGCGAGGTCGCCGAGCTAAGCGAGGCGATCGAGCGAAGCGTTTTTACGTCCTGTTTGTTTTTACGTCCGTTCGTCTTTCATGGATCTCAAGAACCACTGAACCTATTTCAAAAACTTTTTTTGTTTGAAAGCTTATCATGTGAGGATGTGCACCTGATATTTTAGAAGTGTGGCAACTTGCCAATTTTATCATTAATTAAACCAATTAGCTAATTAACACCCTAATTAAGCTCATAACAGCTTAACTATTGGTAGTAGAGTAGTTTTAACGGCATATAACCTGGGCAGGGAGTAACCGGAATTCCGGTTCCGGCGAAAATCATGTTCCGGTTGCGGTTCCGGCAAAGGGCAAAAACCATTTTATATTGAATTCCGGTTTAAAAATTTTGTTTGAAATTTACCACGTTTTTTGCTTCATCCTGTAATCTAAACATATATAATATATATTATACAATGATCAAGCTCCAATACAACCAAGCAAAATAAAAGATTAACGAAGCAATTTGCCGTGTGAAACGTAAGTAGGGCACATAATTTGAGCAGGAATTTTTCATAATAACCTGCAGTAGTTTACCAGTCCAACTCGGTAATAGAGTGTGGCTTACGCAGACGTACTTAATGTATGCTTGGCTAACATAATTTGCGTCAAGCACCCGCCAGTGCGCTTGTAAACTTGGTAAATCAGTCTAAATTGAAGTAAATTAACGTTATCTGCAACGCAGCTGGAAACTGCTTTCTTGGCAATGAACTGTATTTATTGAAACTTTGCCAGCAGCATCACAGTGTGTCTCAGTTATAGCATTCTGATTAGAAAGTTATCATCATTATGATCTAACTAACGGGCACAGTTTGTCCAACGCTAGCCTAAACAGTGTCTCTGACCACTGATCAGAAAATTACCTTCTATATATTATTTTCTCTTAGAATCATATAAACCAATAATTTTAAGTTTCCTACAGAAGAACATGCAACAAACGTATGTGTAGTAAATGGAGGCGACTGGAGACAGAGCGAAAGTGTGTATTCTACGCTCCAAGCTTTGTACGCACATTAGATTTGACGTAGTATACGCAATGGTGTATAGTGGAAGATATTTTTTGCTCTGAATGTCCAAAAACCGACATATTTGATCGATAAATAAACATTATTAACTTCCTCAGTCTTTTTAAAGTTTCAGAAAGGCAATAATACCATCGCAATACATTAAGTTTAATGTAAAAGTTTTTTTAATGCATTTTAAATCCACTATACCTTCATTTCTTCCATCATCTGTTTTACTATATATAAATTTCGAAGACCAGGTTCCGGTTCCGGTTTAAATGAACGGTTCCGGTTGCTGGTTCCGGTTCCGGTTATTCCCTGAACCTGGGGTAAATAAAACTATTCTTTCATTTACTCATTGTTGTCTAGGCAATAATATATTCCTAAGACATTGAGTACGTTCATATTACTAATGCCGTCGCTCCGCTCAAAAAATGTAGTTCCACTACGACTGGTAGTAACATATGCACACTTCACTATCAGAAATTAAGAAACAACGGAAAAGTATATTAGATACTCGGTATGCTTTGGTTACTATATCTCTGCAATGATGCATGAATTTTAAGTCGTTAGTGATGGATGCTCCAAGATCGTGACAGATTTCATTGTGTGGTATAGTGTTTCCTGATAGGGTATATGAGAAATGTGGGTTTTTACGCCCTTTGTGCAAAATTTGACATTTTGAAACCGAGATTGTAAGTTGCCATGTTTAAGACAACTCCGAAATTCGGTTAGTGCATTTTGCATATGGGTTTTAGCAATTTGGCTATTTTCTTCTGAGATCGTTATGTATAATCTAACATCATCAGCAAACAACTTTATGTTAACTTTAGAGCATATTTCAATATAACCAAATCAATAAGAAATACCGTGAATAATGTTGGTCTAAGGATACTGCCTTGAAGAACACCAGATAGAACGGATTTGTAGTTGGAATATCTCTTGTTCATTTTAATCCGAAACTACTTGTTAAGAAGCTGTTTAAGCAAGCTGTTTGACATTTACCAGATATTCAAATATTCAAAGACACGAGCGCTTACACAAGAGTTTAGTGTGGGAAACTTTTGAGTATAAATGTTGAATTTTGATTCCAAATCCGTTTTGAAGTGAGGTTGCAAAATAGTGGTAAAAATGATGTATTTGTACATGATTTTGGTAGGTGTCGCCTTGCCGGAGATGAAATGACAATTACCCCCTTTGGGAGAATAACCACCCCCTCCCCTATGGAAAAATGAGAAAATTGTTATAATTTTGGTGGTAAAGTTGGTATCAAAGAATATAATGCTTCCCAGGGAATTAGAGTACAAAGTTGGAAATGCCCAAAAATTGGCACCTACACTATAGCTATGTTATTACACTTCATTATAAAAACGCCGAATAAACCACGAAAATTATTAATAATAATAATAATAATGGCATATATTACGCGCCTTTTTCGCAAAAGCGCAAGAGATTGTCAGAATATACAAGAGTGAGAATGCAGCATGTTTATAATATATACTAGTCTTGGCGACATGCCAAGTATATGAATTCGGAGAAATGAGAAACTGTAACGTTAACATACAGTGGAACAACTCATTAAAAATATATTGCTGTTAAGAAACAAAGATGTAATACACCAAAAAATATTAATCTGCTGTTCAATAAGGCATAGATGCAACAAAACTGATTGTCAGATATCTAATACGCACCCTACGAAGGTTAACTTTACCTCTGAACTGTTTACGAATCGGGAACAACATATCTATGTAATCTATGTATATATAAGAATCATAACAAAAGCGCAGCAGCACAGAAAACAAATAGAATTTGCTACAGACCGCATGGCACTCGTCCCTTTCGCACCACTCGCCTCGTCTCACCCAATGATATAACTACCTCTACACGAAGAGATACGTCTAAATACAGTGACGATTTGAAATCAGCACCCACGAAAACCCATATGAACTTATTTGGAGACACAAATCTATTAATATACCGTTAGAAGTGGTAATGTCACGGATGACTATATATATATGGTTTCGGGCCCAAGTTTGTCCTCAAACACCAATTGACCCATATAGTATTGTAGCTTTCATATGAGCCCTCACACGTCCATATCGGTTTACGTTGAGATAATGAAGTTTTGTTTAAAGAGAAAAAATATACGGACGCCCATATTTTTCACCATAGTGCGGTCTAGTGAGAATTCTTCGAATCCGAAGCTAGCGCTTCTCCATCTCCGAACTCAATCACTTTAACAATTCCTTTTTAATAGGAATTTCAGCATTACGGCCTTAGTAAAAATGTTATTTTATATGCTAAATCGATTTATCCGGGTTTCGAAGCCCTTCGGCACCCATGTTATTTTATTTTGCTTTGTTGGGGTAGGGTTGGGCTAGGAATTTTTTAAATGTGGAGGGGAATCGTCACCAGTTGTGGCCTTCGAGGTGTGGCCAGTAGTATGCCACCAGAGATATATAGTATTCGTGTTCTTTCCTTGGCGCGTGCCTTTCCTTTATTGAACGGTATATTCCGATTAGCGCTGTTGCATAACTAACTCGATTTGCTCTATTGTTGAGCTCGTTGACCAATAAAGCCGTTAATAAGTCGTTTATTTAAAGTTAGTAACCAATACACAAGGCGAAAATCTTTAGCACCGTATTTGTAATAAGCCACGAGTTATACCTGCCTCTATACTTTTACGGCACCTCGCTACTCCGATAGATTTTGGCCCTTGATACACCTCTTGACTATTTTGATCTAGTCTTGAGACTACGCCGCTGATTTGGTTCGACATCGTTTTTGCTTATGACTATCCTAACTCAATGTTTGAGCGCACTATTATTTTATGTAATTGTAGCTGTTCGTTATGACTTAGGTTAACACCTGAGTATACTCGTTTTCCGGACGGCTAAACCCTACGTCTATTTAATTACCTTAGCCTCTTCTTTAGATTTACAATAATACGTTCCTTAGAGCCAACATTATCAGGACGGCGTGTTGTTGGATATTGCTACTCTATTAAACTGTTGTGAGTTGGTACGTAAGTGTCCGGACGGCTAACCTCGCACGTTAATTTGAATACTGCTGGGGCTGGTGCCTTTTTCATCACCAAATTTTTCTTTTTCTTTTCACTAAAGGCCGCCCCCACGCCGCCCTGGTATTCCCTATCGTCCTCGGCCTGGAATATGAGCGTAACGTGTACGTAAACTTATATATATCCTACTAACTTATTATATAAAATATAAACTAGCTATGTAATTTCCTAACTTAATTGAAACTAACTATAACAATATATAATGTTACTTATTTATACAATTCCCCTAAATAACCCTACATTCCCCAAAACTTAAATTTCTTTAATAAAATTATATAAAACACACTTTTTCTTTTTCCCCCACCCTTTTTCCTACAATATATACTTTACCCACCCTTTTCTTTTACACCCAACCAAAATTCTACCCAAAATCCATTTTTCTTCTTTTTCCCTTTTTTCTACTAAAATTCAAACTACCCTCCCACCCCCAATACCTAACCAAACCCCTCCAAAATTTAATATTTTCTTTCCCTTACCCCATCTATTAAGATATATAAACCTCCCCTTTCCCCTCTTACCTTTTTCCATAAAATTTCCTTTTTCTATATTTTCACTTTTTCCTCATTTTTCTTCATTTTTCATATAGCAATACTACTCTGAAACCAAGTATACTACA
>JASANE010004483.1:0-13358 GCA_030248225.1 Trileptium ribeirensis
TCAATTATTCAGTTATTTTGCGTGCTCTTCATTCAGTTTCATATACTCAAATTGGAATTCCCAAAACATACAAGATGAATCTTTATCTAGCTAACCACTGAGCTATATGAGAGCTGTTGCTCGGTTCCTTAAGGAGCCTCACAATACGAGCGAATAACAACGCGCGTTCAAACGTACCATATACGACAAACTCAGTAAACACAACGACTCGCAATGTGCGTTGGGTCCATTTGGACCTTGTGGGCATTAGAGGATTAAGCGACGTAATGGGCGCTTCTATTAAATTCGTTGCACTGCACGTCCAAACAACACATGCCGTCCCAAGATTCGTTTCGCGAGTGAGTATAGATTTCCAGCTGAAGTAAAGAAATAACTATGTTCGCTTATGAGCGTATTTATTCAGCAGAACATCGTCAAAATAATAGATCCTTTGTTTTAAAATACATTAGCTAGTCCATAAAAATAGCTTAAAATAAAAACAGTATTTTGTTTGAAAGTGTATTTTTATACCTATATCATTCCAACGAATGAATTAACGTAGTTTCACACACTTGTCATGTAGTTCGTAAAAATTAAATCCTCATCAGAATCGTGTTAAGAACCTTCTTAAAAACTTATCGGACTGAATGTGAAAAAGATAAATAGGGGCAGCAACTAGGAAAGAGGCCAAGGAGCCGCTTTTGAAAAAAACATTTCAAAACTCAATTGACTCTCGCACTAAAATGCTGCAGCGTCTCTGCAGATTTTGGAAAACTGGTCGGGCTTAATGTGAAAAAGATAAACAGGGGCAGCAAATAGGAAAGAGGCCAAGGAGCCGCTTTAAAAACATTTCAAAACTCATTTGACTCTCGTACTAAGATGCTGCAGCATGTCTCTGCTGATTTTGGAAAACTGGTTGGCTTAATGTGAAAAAGGTAAATAGGGGCAGCAACTAGGAAAGAGGCCAAAAACCGCTTTTGAAAAAAATTTCAAAATTGAGTTCACTCTCGTATTAAAATGATCTATGTCGTTATTGAGCGGCCCCTCTATTTTTGGAAACAGTGTTCTGTGACCTTGGAGTAGAAGCTGAACACTTTCTTATAAAATATTTCGCAAATTTTCAACAACTATGCATTTCGACAAATGTCTGAAGCGTGAAACCACTTGTCTTGTCATAAATTGAAATAATTTCGGACAACAGTAACAGACCGTTTGCTAAATATATAGATATATTTCTCAGAAAATTTTCGCTCGCTCAGTCATAATAATTTTGTCGCGTGCCATTAAAATTATTGTTTACAACATTTGTTCGACAGACGGCGAATATGCTTTGTTAAAAGACAAACAATAAACAAAACAGTAGCCGATGTCGTACATATCTTTGCCACTAACAGTTAATATTTCTGCCACTAACTAAATAAGATAGCAGTTTTACTTATCTGTTTATTGTCACGAACAACTATTCAAAACAAGGTTATATGTAGGCGGTGACATTTCACACGAAAAAGGCGTTAATAACATAAGGGAATTGGTTTTTAGCTTTGTCAGCTTTTATAGCAGTGTAATTGGTCACTGCCATCAGGAAATTTATGCCTTGTTCACAAGGGCCGCTTTAGGTGTATAAGTAGGTAGGGGCCTTACTTAAAATATGTCAGGGGCGCGTACGACACTTTTGACTCTTAACTTTCTACATTGCAAAAATAGGTAGTGGCTAGAGGTTCCTAAAAGAAGTTTAATTCACGAATTTCAGTGAACTCTGATTTCAGTTCACTCTTATATCTCTTGTTTTATTGAAGTAACCGACAGGAAAATTATACATATTCTATATTAAAGGCCTAGTCTTACTGTGTTGAGCCATTATAGCTCTGTCAAATTGATAAAATGTAGTGTTGATGTAATTAAAACTCAAAAATACCGTGAATTCTCCAGACGAAAAATATAATATAGCTTATTAGTCTGAATTCATATCCCCAAGAATGGTGCATATGCAACACTTCTAGTTTAATGTGCAAAACTTGTTTTGTGTTGCCATTGACTTAACGCAGCTTTCTTCAAAATTTGCTTTCCGTTATATTGTTGGTACAGATTGGCACTAGGTTGATTCGTCAAATTTTCTAACCCCAGAAATCTATGTTTAATTTTATTCCTAATTTGTTAGGTTGATTCGACAAATTTTCTAACCCCAAAAATCTATGTTTAATTTTATTCAAATTTTTTTTAGGTTGATTCGCCAAATTTTCTATCCCCAGAAATCTATGTTTAATTCTATTGAAATTCTTTAGGTTGATTCGCCAAATTTTCTAACACCAGAAGTCTATGTTTAATTTAATTCAAATTTTCTTAGGTTGATTCGGCAAATTTTCTAAAACCAGAAATCTATATTTAATTTTATTCAAATTTTTTTAGGTTGATTCGCCAAATTTTCTAACCCCAGAAATCTACGTTTAATTTTATTCAAATTTTTTTAGGTTGATTCGCCTAATTTTCTAACCCCAGAAATCTGTTTAATTTTATTCAAATTCTTTAGGTTGATTCGCCAAATTTTCTAACCCCAGAAATCTACGTTTAATTTTATTCAAATTTTTTTAGGTTGATTCGCCAAATTTTCTAACCCCAGAAATCCATGATTAATTTTATTAAAAATTTCCCTCGAAAATGAATTGTATAGTTTTAAATAGTTTAGCCTAAATATTGAAAAAGTTATAGCCTAAAATCAACGATTTTGAAAAGCAATACGCTAACTAGTAGTCTTCTGAAATGATGTTAATTACAGTACAACATGGAATGTAAACGCTTCCACCCAATAATTCGGATTAATAATTTTACTATTAATTATTAACATAATAATTAATAATTATTGATTAACTACTCTGTTTAATAAAGCATACAATTACAAAATTATTAACTTTTAATAGCGCCTTACATAATGGAAAATATATCACATTTTTTACTTTAGATTAATTCTTATATTTTATATAGTAAATTCTTGTTGATTCTAGTAGGCTATAAACATCTTCAAGAAGTTGTTGCAATTTTGATATGGAGCCTAAAGTATCAATAAAAATTTAATTTGGCCTTATACACCCATCTTTTAAATGCTATTTAGCGAATAAATTTCTTAGTCATACCTTATGTTACAATTCCATAGGACTGTAAAACAACGATTACTCAATTACTTATGAAGTAATTCGATACGTTCGGAATTTCGAAAGTGTTTAAATTAATTATAACAAAACTCTCTGTCAGCACAAACTGTCTCTGAGGGAATTCGAAGCGAGTCTCCAAGGAGCAACTATCAAAGTACATGCATGTAGATGAGAACCAGATCATGTTCATATAGCCCAGATGTATATAATGTCACCTCAGGAGCGGTATTTATTTGTTTTGACAAAGAAAGAGTGCCACTACTCGTTTTTAACTAATTGTAGCCCTAATCTCTGCGATTCTATATATATATAAATCAAAGCCAAGGACATCCAAGCCCTCGACATATTGGAACGGTTCTGTCTGCGACGAATATTGGGCATTTCTAGACTCGACCATGTGACCAACACCGACCTGTACGCTATGAGCGGCCAACGAACGCAACTCCAGGTCGAAATCAAAAAGCTCAAATGGCTCGTGCACATTTTTCCATGCAAAATAGCAGGCTCCCGAAGAAGGTGCTCGTAGCAGTACCACCGAAAACATGGAAAAGGCCGCGCGGACGAGCAATCGTTAGCTGGAAGCGCCTAGTGACAACGGATATGGAACGTGCCTTGAAGGATCTATCATGGCGAGCCTGGCAAAGTCGATCCAACGAAATCCTGCGCGAAGCGCCACAAGACCGATCAAACTGGAAATTACGGACCAACGAAGCATTGGCGCCCCGACCCGGGACAAGGTGATTACAGGTGATATATATTTCTCACCCAAAAATTCAATTCATAGAAAGATTTTAATAACGGTTTTAAGGTCGTAACTCAAACCATTATCAAGCAAAATGTAGTTTGATGTATGAATAAAGCACGACTAATTTCAGCTTAACGACGCCTGGGCAGCTATTTTTCTCTCCGCCTATAAACAAACAATAACAAATCTTATAGCCTTTAATTACCATATTGGGTATTGGGCACGCATGCAAACATTAGTTTCATGAAAATGCAAACGCCTATCCATTTCTATAGTGCAGTTCATTAGTGAAATTAATATTTTATTTATATTTTGTATGGATTGGTTTTTAGTTGGGTTCAACTTTCATCTATGCTCAGCATGGTAGGTATAGCTTATTCCATGCTTCAAATACTGCTACTATGAAGCATAGGCTCGCAAGGTCTGTCGGCTTGGGAGAAGCAATAGATGGTTCCGTCTAGCGATGTCCTTGAGCAATCTGCGAGTATTCACAATTCGGCAAATATATGTATATACTACTGCAGTAGTTAGGTTGTTCTGACGATATACATATTAGTGTTATCTTGAAATTTTGTGTTCGAATGATAATTTTCTCGTTTCACGAAGAGACACACATAGAAAAACTGAGCTAAGATTGTTCCAAAGCTTCACCTTACATATCCTTTTTTGAACAAGTCATAGCTATGCCGACTTAACTATTATTTTTAGAGATTGTCTATGTCAGAATAGAGTTTTAGTAAATCACATTGTCAATAAACACATTCCCAACTACAATCACTATATATAGACATACTATAGAAGCGTGAAATATGCGGAAAAATTAAAAATAGATATTTAAACAGCAGTTGAAAGAAAAAATTTATACAACAAACCACCTCTGTCGGAAAATCTTAACAAAATCCGCCGCCAGAATTTTCTGGATCCCAAGGTTTAGTAAATAGTCGCACATAGAATGCGATATATCTATAGTTTTGAAAGTACTCTATATATAATGCATAAATTTGAAACAAAAAATTTGATGCTTTACTACTAATTAACAAAAGGGTTTATTTAACTAGCGTTGGAAAACTTTACCTGTATATCATATGATTCGCGAAATTTTACAGCCGCCGACTGATATCTTACGAACAGGTTAATATTGCTGATCATTGGTCACAGTTCGCAACAACCCCAATGGAAAGCACTGGCTTGGCTCTATCGAAAACACATTATCTTGGTAAACCCGGTCGAATCTGTTAGCGACGAAACTTTCTACCTAATTCGACGCGCAAGACCGCACTGGCCACGAGTGTTAGACTTAGAGCTGCCGGTAAGACCATTTGACCTTGCGTTGACCGTCGCTGAATAAATAATTGCAGCAGAATTGATAGCCGATTGTTGAAAAATACCCAAGAAACCGTCACATGTAACGACGCAGGTGTGCGGTCCCCAAAATCACTGATGGGTGGTAACTTGTCCAATATGTCTGCTTGCGCTTTATGTCGACACATAAAGTCGCTATACCAACTGTTCCCACAGATTGTTGTTGAAGTTATTTCGCAACAGACTGATTGAGATGTTCCGGACATGGCTAGCATCTGTTGCGCTGCAGTAACCAAACTTCGCTAGCTAGGCGACGATGACACGGTTAACTGCGCGTGGACTTGAGTGAACAACGCATGGGATTCGGTTGGCCAGAAGAGTGAAAATCGACGGCATCTAGTCATCAGCACCTGAACCATTGGGTATTCTTCGCCCCGGCGATGGACATAAATGATAGCTGTCAAAACAATTCATTGTTTGATTGTTGAATTTGACTCGTCATCAAATCAAACCAGTTGACTGTTG
Source organism: Trileptium ribeirensis (assembly GCA_030248225.1). Taxonomy (NCBI): domain Eukaryota; kingdom Metazoa; phylum Nematoda; class Enoplea; order Enoplida; family Thoracostomopsidae; genus Trileptium; species Trileptium ribeirensis. The sequence goes on from JASANE010004483.1 coordinate 5,698, forward strand.
CCGCTTATAAAAGTCGAGATGTTTATGCAGGAAACACATTAAGATGCCTGCAGCCAGTGGCCACTTAATCACATGGTTGCAACCATTGCGCGCAAAATGTGCACAGTGAACGACGATATATACAATTAATATGCAATGGTAGTGGCCATATGTACACTACAAGTGTAATGCTAGTGTTTATGTCAACATTGTGTGCACAAGTTAACGACAATATCTACTTTTACGTGAGCAATGATAGCAACTATATTTACATCATGCGAGCGATGATAGTTACCATATCCACATTTCGTGTGCATAGTATAATACTAAAGGCGGCTGGGTTGACGAATTCCCAACTGCCGTATAAATTGTTGGACTTTAATAATAATTGAAAAAAGAAGAAACAAAAATGAAAAACAATAAAAGAAATCAGAAGCAGGATCTTCATGCCTAGCTAAGTAATAATTTGCACTTATAATATTTTTCACAAGATTATAACGCAAAAATGAGCAGAAATTCGTCTGGACGGGCGACGTGGCAAACTTCAGCTTGGCCATAGCCAAAACTAGAAAAAGGTACATCTACGTGACCATGTGTTTACGGAAAATTAGCATAATGAGTTATGTTTCTTTTCTATAGGCTTTGATACAATTATTGTGTATTTTTCTCGAATTTAGTGCATTATAGGCCCAATCTGGGAATATGGTAGTTACCATATCCACGTTTCGAGTGTATAATATAATACACGAATTATATATATCGTAGTTACAATTACATGAACTATGTAATTATACTTGTTTTCGTTGCGCACGAAGTGTTGGTATGGTCGCTACTGTTACACTTGCAATGTAGATATGATGATTACCTTTGCACATTAGTTGTATATATATAGTCGTTTACTTTTCACATTTTGCCAGCAATGGTTGCAACTACATGCTTAAAATGGCTACTGGTTACAAGCATGTTACTGTGATTTCTGCATTATAACTATATGTAATGCCCTGTTTCGGTAGATGTGTATATAATTATTGTCATTGATATTGTATAATGCAACATCTGTGATGAAATCTTATAGTGGTCTGAACCATCTCAAAACCTGTATAGTATGATGCTGTGGTTGTTAATCAGGACTTTTGTTTTATAAAGAAGACCGTATTTTTTATACGTTTGCAAATATGGGTTTCGTAATAGTAAAAATGACTTGTTCTATTTACTTGTCAACAGACAACAATTGCGAATCCGGCAGTTGCTTTTATTCAATTCATCAGTGACGTTAACATGGTTTTGAATTTTTCCTGCTTTGTTCCGGCCTGCCAATGAAAAAATTGTGAGTCAACACATATGTAAGACTACCCGTTACCTTCAATGGCTGAACACACTGGTCTATTTTATGTAGTGTTCAGCTGTTTTGCCATTTATTAGAGAGCATTCGATAATTAAAACCACATATTTAAAGCCTTAAACTTACGCCATTTCTGTACTTACGAAGAAGTAAAAACGGATATTCCACTTAACGATTTGTTACGACGTTACTACCATAATGTTTTGTTTTTGTTTTGCACAGCTAACCCCAAATATTTTATTAGCCGCAACTCATATTTTTATGGTTTTCGGCACAAATCGGCGTAAGGCATGCGTTCAAACATTTGCCATTAGTTAACATGTGTACACAAAAATTGTTTTCATCCCAGTTTTATTTTTAAACAGAGGGCACCAGTATGCAAGCCACCTAAAATTCTTAACTTATGTTAATGACGCAACGATCTCAGCAAAGCATCTAGTAACATGTCACAATGCATAGCGATTATCTTGTAGCTTCAAACACACTAATCGATGTAACAATTCTATTTTCGATTTACGAAACCTGCTTTCCTTGCTATAATATCATAGCCACCGCTCACAATTTATAGTGAGTGACCACTCAGGCACCAAGCGTTCGGGCTTCATTGTCGTAGTTGTTATTATTATTATTTATCCGCTTCATCAGTAGGTATTATTTCGTTCGTTCGGTTCATGTCATAAACAAACCTCTTGTGGACTGCGTTTCTTTTCAGTTGAACGACCTGTTTGTTGCCAAACAACAAAATAATAGATAGTGCTAGCTGTAAACAAGCTTTGGCTGTGGTCGGAAAAGTAAACCTCGTGGTGAAACTGTAATCGAGATGAAATACACATTGTAGCATAATTATACTTCATGCTATAAAAATGGTCAAATACCAACATTATGGATGTAAAATGAGATGCTAGCTGTCACATTTTGAGACGTCAACCTTTAACACCCGACCTTGTGTCTGTAGCATACATTGTTTGACAAAGTTCAGCCAGCCCCACGGATCGAATCGTGATTTAAATGGTGAGAACGCCGCACGCAAATCATTGAACTATCTGGGAGCTGTTGCTCGGTTTCTTAATGAACCACACAATGTGTGCGAATAACCACGCACGTGCAACGTAATCGTAACGCGATGTACTTATTTAGTAGAACGCATTGCATGATACCAATTGGCAGAGATGGGCATTAAACGGTTAAATTTACTACTTTAAACACAAACCCTATATTCTTATATATTCTGTGATAGTTTATTTTCTTAAAATTGTTGACGATTAAATATTTGCTGTGTTTCTGCGAATTTTTTGTGGGTTGGTTTGGTTGTACTGCTCATCGTCAAATTTCATACATATCTGTGAAAGTTTTGCATTGATCGTTGTAGTCATTTATTCACACGCTTTGTGGCCCAGTAAATCTGTTGGATGGGTACTGACTACCCAAGCTGAAGGCCAACACTATAACATATACTTTGGTTTTTTATATTTCCTGATCACAAAACTAAACCCAAATATATATTACGAATTAGAATATTTTTCTTAAAAGAACTTGAGGGAAAATAGCACGTTCTTGATTTCGAGAAAAAAACCTACATCACAATATTGAAATATAACCAGTTAATAAATATTTAATCGCAGTTTTCTCATTTATATATAGTATATATAGTTGTTTTCTGAATTGCCAGCTGTATATGCATGGGATTTGACACTCATGCCTGCCTCAGATTTGCAGTGAATTAACGGTCATGAAACCGCTGCAAGCAAGATCGTGGCATCGCACGAAAACTTTTTTCTGGCAATATTTGCTGTGCTATATAACATCATTGAGAGTTGTAAGGATGACTTAAGACTTGTAAGAATGGCTGTAAGGAGAGCAACGACTTTAGGTTTTATGTGCTATATAATCTTGAAAGCACTGAGATAATTTTTTAATTAAGTTTGTACAGTTTTATACGAAAATGACATAGTATAGAAGATATCTTAAAATTACAGTTTACGTTAAAATGTACAACATCACAGCAAAATTTAGCCAAAATAGGTTTGTTAAATTCAAAATTGATAACAGTCACATAAAATTTACAATTAGTAAACTTAGTAACAGAACAACGTTATATCTACGTGTGCGTCATATTATCGTGCAAACAAGCGATATGTATACAATAGTTCCAAATGTTTAATGTGTGGCTCTATGTATACAGCTTGATTCGGAGACCAAAGTTGCATAAGAAAACTGACTGGCGTAACGTTATATTCTAAAAAAAGAACAGCTTAGTGCTGGGGGATCGGATCGCAGCAGCGCCCGTAGTTACTTTTTCCAGGATAGCGTAAGTTTCGTGTAAAAACCTTACCTTACCACAAGTCTTAGGCTTAAGCTTAGTATTTCTAGGATGACACAACTTGCATATCACTTTACGTTTATCAGCTTGGCCTTAACATCAAATTTTGTGCTAAGATTTAGAGGTTCTGAGATTTTGAGGTTTTGATAGTGCAGGATGACTGAGCTGTTTTGAGAACTTCTTGGTTATTTTACGCGTACTTACATCAAGAATAACCCTAATGCTGTAGCATCAATAGCTTTCATCTTAATCCGGCCATGAGTTTCAAGAGTGTATCACGACAGTCTCGATCACACCAAAAAATTCGCAGAACTTTCATTCAATGCAATATAACAATGTCAAGATTAGGGTATCAAGCTCTTAAAAAGTGGGGTGTCCGGCAAAAAAAGTTTGGAAGCGGTCGTTTACAGTCATTCTGTTATAATCCCATCAACTAATTTTTTACGAAAGTCGGATGGCCCTCACCCTTTGCTACACCCCTGGTCCATATTACCATATTTGTTTTACTAAACTTTGGAAATTTGGCACTTTGAGGGTGAGAGATGACATGGGGATAGGTAGACTATGAGGGTATAGCTGAAAAGGTGGCGGGTTCGGTCTCTTATTTTTTATCCCACTTTCCGACAGCCCTAAATTGTGTCATTTCATTTTCGGCGCGATATATTTTAGGATAACAACCCTTAGTTCAGCCGTGATTGTTTTTGGAGGAATATGAGGAGTTTTCCACAAGCAAATTCAGCTTGAGCAGAGCACACAGATAGTTACAGTCGCAATAGAATGCCAATCAATATAAATCATCAATCCAATCAGTATCAAACCTATTGAATTCATTGTAGCATTTTGAAATTATTTAGTTAATACTATAACGTAGGACAAATGAAGTTGCGCTATAAATAGGCCATCATAGCCAAGGGCGCAGCCCCGTTAGGTGTGTATGGGTTGAGCCACACCATTTTTTGTCTTTGTCAAGTCTCAGAAATATTGTACCTTGTACGGAGCGTTCACAAAAAATTCGCACATTTCATCTGCACACATATGAAATTTGCTAAAATTGTCAGTCAACGAAGCATAGGCAATCAATTTTCGTGACCGTGAATGTATGAAATAATGATTTTTGTTGGACTCACTCTTAGACCAATATTTTCACCAATGTCAATAGGAATGAGCCTTTCTATGCCTTTCGAAATCCTGGCTACCCGTTTATCTACTTTGACTATAGCCACACAGTTGGAATGCCATAATCCGAATTTGCGATTAAGCTATTCTTCTGTGTGTTCTTTTTACTGCGAAATATCAAAGATTTAACAAATCGGCAATAAACTTAGTAGTTAACACTGCAAACGTGCTAATTCATGGTATTTCTCACTTTAAAAGTTCAGACAGCGCTGAAATGTCTCGCCGCTAATTAGCACAATTCCAATTCATACCGGTGTTTTTGTCTAAAGATTTCAAACTAAAAGGTCTTTCTCTATACTATTTTTTCACATTTTTCGTAAACTATATTTGAAGTCCCGACAGATACTTCTCTAAGATTATACAGCTTATAAAAATATAGATCGGCAGTATATTCCCACGATTCTTAGACTATAGAGTTATAGTTCGGCTGTTAAGTTGTTCAAAATTTGTTGGGTTTAGGAAGAAAAAATTATATAAGCCCTCGACAGCTCAAGGCTAAAATAGGAATTATTTCATGTAATTTTGTATGTGGAACGCCTTGCTTAACTCAGAAAGTACAAGCCAAGGCATGTTTCTAACATTGCACCAAAGTATTATACATTAGAGTCAAAATCGTGGCCTGTTTCAGCCCGGTCCATCCCGGCCAGCGGACCGAGCCGTGGGGACCGGCATCAGATTTCCAACGGGTCAAGGTGTGATGAGCTGAGAAAATTCAACCTGTACTCACTTCCATTATACATCGAAGTCACAGCTTAAAGATCTGATATAAAACTTAGCTGCTCTAAATACTACTTACTATCCAGTTATTTTTTGAGAGCGCAATAGTTCAAGTAATCAATCAACAGAATTTTCACGTCACATTAGCTATTTTATACATCGTAAAATGGTCTGAGCCTTTTTTGCCTTGATGCATATTAGTTTTTTCCATTATACGTCGAAGTCACAGCTTAAAGATCTGATATAAAACTTAGCTGCTTTAAATACTACTTACTATTCAGTTATTTTTTGAGAGCGCAATAGTTCAAGTAATCAATCAACAGCATTTTCACGTCACATTAGCTATTTTATACATCGTAAAATGGTCTGAGCCTTTTTTGCCTTGATGCATATTAGTTTTTTCCATTATACATCGAAGTCACAGCTTAAAGATCTGATATAAAACTTAGCTGCTTTAAATACTACTTACTATTCAGTTATTTTTTGAGAGCGCAATAGTTCAAGTAATCAATCAACAGCATTTTCACGTCACATTAGCTATTTTATACATCGTAAAATGGTCTGAGCCTTTTTTGCCTTGATGCATATTAGTTTTTTCCATTATACATTGAAGTCATAGCTTAAAGATCTGATATAAAACTTAGCTGCTTTAAATACTACTTACTATTCAGTTATTTTTTGAGAGCGCAATAGTTCAAGTAATCAACAGCATTTTCACGTCACATTAGCTATTTTATACATCGTAAAATGGTCTGAGCCTTTTTTGCCTTGATGCATATTAGTTTTTTCCATTATACATCGAAGTCACAGCTTAAAGATCTGATATAAAACTTAGCTGCTTTAAATACTACTTACTATTCACTTAATTTTCCTGAGAGCGCAATAGTTCAAGTAATCAATCAACAGCATTTTCACGTCACATTAGCTATTTTATACATCGTAAAATGGTCTGAGCCTTTTTTGCCTTGATGCATATTAGTTTTTTCCATTATACATTGAAGTCATATATTAAAGATCTGATATAAAACTTAGCTGCTTTAAAATATGACTCACCATTCAGTTATTTTTTGAGTAGCGAAATAGTTCAAGTAATCAATCAACAGCATTTTCACGTCACATTAGCTATTTTATACATCGTAAAATGGTCTGAGCCTTTTTTGCCTTGATGCATATTAGTTTTTTCCATTATACATCGAAGTCACAGCTTAAAGATCTGATATAAAACTTAGCTGCTCTAAATACTACTTACTATTCAGTTATTTTTTGAGAGCGCAATAGTTCAAGTAATCAATCAACAGCATTTTCACGTCACATTAGCTATTTTATACATCGTAAAATGGTCTGAGCCTTTTTTGCCTTGATGCATATTAGTTTTTTCCATTATACATCGAAGTCACAGCTTAAAGATCTGATATAAAACTTAGCTGCTTTAAATACTACTTACTATTCAGTTATTTTTTGAGAGCGCAATAGTTCAAGTAATCAATCAACAGCATTTTCACGTCACATTAGCTATTTTATACATCGTAAAATGGTCTGAGCCTTTTTTGCCTTGATGCATATTAGTTTTTTCCATTATACATCGAAGTCACAGCTTAAAGATCTGATATAAAACTTAGCTGCTCTAGTCACTTACTATTCAGTTATTTTTTCCTAGTAGCCAATAGTTCAAGTAATCAACAGCATTTTCACGTCACATTAGCTATTTCTATACATCGTAAATTGGTCTGAGCCTTTTTTGCCTTGATGCATATTAGTTTTTTCAATTATACATCTAAAAGTCACAGCTTAAAGATTCTATATAAAACTTAGCTGCTTTAAAATACTACTTACTATTCAGTTATTTTTTGAAATAGCGCAATAATTCAAGTAAACCAATCAACAGCATTTTCATGTTACATTAGCTATTTTATACATCGTAAAATGGTCTGAGCCTTTTTTGCCTTGATGCATATTAGTTTTTTCCATTATACATCGAAGTCACAGCTTAAAAGTATCTGATATAAAACTTAGCTGCTTTAAATAATTACTTACTATTTCAGTTATTTTTTGAGTAGTGAATAATAGTTCAAAGTAATCAATTAACAGCATTTTGATTAATAATATACGTAACCGAACCAACATATA
>JASANE010004484.1:0-23115 GCA_030248225.1 Trileptium ribeirensis
TGTAGCCTCTCTTGTGTTTTTATGATACAAATTTTAAGGTTAAGACGGAACTTTTGCGTGTACGTAAATAGAATTCCTAAACTCAGAACACTTTCCATGAAGTCTAAGAGAAACATTCTTGAACCACCAGATACTCCTTTGAAATTCAGAGAACTATTCCTTGAAATTTTAAAGAATTTTTCAAAAATATACGATTTAAGTTTATGTAAAATTTAAAATAACACTTCTTTGAGTTTTAAAAGAACATCTGGTGGTGCAAACATCAAGAATACTCATATTAGAAGCTTCGTTAACCACAACTTTCAGATGCTTATACACCACTGGCAATGTATATATGTGCAGTTTACTGTTACTGCACAAATTCTACACACCCGACTAGCTCTAATAAATTTTAACATCCGACAGTATATTTTTATTTAAATAATTCTTGTTATATATTATTGTAGAATACAGTTTTTAAATTAGTGAACTAAAATTTGCAAAGCTGATTCATAAACATTACATAGATGTCCATAGAAGGTAGAAAGGTTACCTCACCAAGATTAGAGCCCACTAAGCCATTTATCCACTCCCTTGAGGCTCCATATCCTCCACCGTCGCACCCGAGGCCAAAATTACATAGATGTTCATAGGGGATAGAAAGGCTACCCCACCTAAAGGTCGGACCTTCTAACCCACATTTACCCACTCCCCTGAAGCTCCATATCTACCACCCCGCACCCTGAGGCCAAAAAGCGCGTGGAAAATTTTGCAAGTGGTTAAAATTGGGGAATAATTTAGCAAAAGCTGGAAAGAATTTGCAAAAAAATTAGCAAAATTGAGGAAAATTATAGTATTATGCGATTTTTTATATATATCCAAACCGTCCCGAAACAATCTATCGGCTCTTCAGCCGACGAACCTTAGAAACCTATGTGCAAGCGTTAAATAGGTACATATATGGTCAAAACCGCACCACAGCTTTCAAATCTGACAAACCCATAAAACAATAATGCAGTCCGAATATATAAACATAGTTATCACGACGTTCACTTACACAACTGAAGCTCAATGCTCTTTTTGTAAAAACATTTAGGTTTCACTCTAAAAAGTGCAACGGTAGCTTCGCTAAAAACGGCACTTACGCGACCAAAACACTATGGACATCATAATATGCTTCTGGTACTAAACATTTAATTTAATCTATATTCAATGATGCACGCAGAGAGTCATGTGTAAATGCTTCAACAAAATTTATGTCTTTTTTGCAGTTATGATAACGACAGTTTACGGTAACCACAGCCAATACCCACATAACTTTAGTCACCTACAGCAAAAATTCAAAAATACAGTTAGTACTCCCCGCAATGTCCAAGTACACAGCTTTACAAAAGCGCAATTAACAAGCAAATCATAAAAATCAACGCAGAATTATATTTATCCACAAGCAGATTGAGTGCTAACAACCCTCAATTTTGGCGACAACCGGAGAAGGAGCGGGATCATTTCGGCTCACGGTGTGTACTGGCGGAACCTGACCGAAGGTACTCTCCTCTGCATTGCACTCAATACGACTTTCGCGTTCTTCTTTGTGTGCTCTGCTCGTCCACACACATTATTAAAAACCCAAGTGCACGTGAACCAAAATCTCCGACGACGGATTACTCTCTAAAATGGCAATAAGAATCCCACCAGAAGCGTGGATGGTTCGTAATAGGGTTTTAGGCTGATTTGTACGACACGTTCGTGCCGTGCGGCCCGAAAACTGTACTTAAAGCCTTGAACGGTAGATATGTCCGCTTTCACATTGGTTTCATATGCAAGTCTTCAAGTTCGTTGCAATAAATTCGCACACAAGCGGTTTCAAATGATGACAAGCAGTACTCCTGAGACAAAGTCAAACGGCTTACATTTAATTAGAACAGCTACCTATATACTTGTGTCCATGACCGAAGTCTCCGTTAGAAACAAAAAGCTGATCTGGATATTCAGCTCGAGCTTGAATCAATTTTTTCGTTCCAAGCCAAGCCGAATCGAACCGACCGCAACCAAAATAGCTTAAGCTGGCTCGGCTCATACGATAGCTTACGCTGGCTCGGCTCATACGATGACGTCAAAGATTTTGATTAAAAGTGGCTAATGGTGATTGATACGCTGACAAATAATATATGTCACCACTCAATATGCTATATTTTTATGCACTTTTGGTATTCTTCGCTACCGCCGGTAATTGTACCTAGTATCACTTATATAACTAAAGTTCGCATTGCTAGTTCAAATACTTGATAATATAACTGGCAATAATCACAACTCAACATGAGATGCTTCGAGCGATTTCGCCGATAAGTTTCAAATGAAATCCGAGTTGCTAAGACAGAATTCGGTGAAAAAGTACACTTCATGTAGTCAAAGGGCTCAAAGTCCAGCACGATTTACTACGACACATTTGTACCATTTCTGGCACAAAAAAGGTTTTGAATAAAGGCTAAATTTCAGTGATATGACCTGATGGCTACGATATATTTGTACCATTTCTGGCACGAAAAAGGTTTTGAATAAAGGCTAAATTTCAGTGATATGACCTGATGGCTACGATACATTTGTACCATTCCTGGCACGAAAAAGGTTTTGAATAAAGGCTAAATTTCAGTGATATGACCTGATGGCTACGATATATTTGTACCATTTCTGGCACGAAAAAGGTTTTGAATAAAGGCTAAATTTCAGTGATATGACCTGATGGCTACGATACATTTGTACCATTCCTGGCACGAAAAAGGTTTTGAATAAAGGCTAAATTTCAGTGATATGACCTGATGGCTACGATATATTTGTACCATTTCTGGCACGAAAAAGGTTTTGAATAAAGGCTAAATTTCAGTGATATGACCTGATGGCTACGATACATTTGTACCATTCCTGGCACGAAAAAGGTTTTGAATAAAGGCTAAATTTCAGTGATATGACCTGATGGCTACGATACATTTGTACCATTCCTGGCACGAAAAAGGTTTTGAATAAAGGCTAATTTTCAGTGATATGACCTGATGGTTACGATAGATTTGTACTATTTCTGCACGAAAAAGGTTTTGAATAAAGGCTAAATTTCAGTGATGTTACCTGATTTTAATATTTTTGATCTACATATAATTTAACATAAGATTTGGTACGTGTATCGTCATTCTCATTGTTGACATTGAACTATCTAGTAATCGTCTCTAGTTCTTTAGTAATCTAATTGAACTATTTAGTAATCTAGCTGATTGGAAGCTCGTTTGCGGTTAGTTATAGAACTATAATTTTATATTCAAAGCATTGTTTTGCTAAATGTGATCGAATCGTATTCCAAACTATCTTGAGAGTACCTTCTCAGAAGCTAATATTGTGACTTAATATTTGGGCACAAGATTTAGGATCTTTGGAATAAAGCTATAACCATGTAGTTGTATCATGGGATTTTAGAGTTACATCCCCAAAAAAATCCAGAGAAGGGCCTTAACGAAGTTCTTAGCCTGTCCAAGCCTAATCCTAACTCTATTTGTAGCGAACGTTAACTGCCTCACAGTGCGATCTAATTTGTCGCATCTGTTAGTCCATATCCATGTATCTATCCATTTATACAATAAGTCCATCCAATTTGAATCCCTGAGCTTTACGAGCCGCGTGAAGATAAACCTGCAACGAACCGAGCATTAAATGGAAGTTTCAAGCCGAGCCAGGCACCACCAGAGTAGAGCCGAGCCTGGAAATTTCGAATCGCTCTTACATCTAGTCTCTGGCGAAAGCTTTAACGAAAAATTGTCTGTAATACCTGTTTACCAAATAGATATTCAAATGTTTTCCAACATCATATCTTTTACGAATTCGCAGAATTACAATACATTAGGTGCTTTGAAATTTTATCGTTTCCAGGTCACTATCGTGACCTGGCCACCATGTAACTAGCACTATTGAGTTATATCATACGGCGACCCGGTTCCATGTTTGGTGAATACTGGATCTGACCAAACTCAAAGCAACTACAATGCGAATGCAAAAACGTAGCTCGGTTACTAATGCAAACATTGACGACCGATGTGCGTCAGACAAAGTATTAGCACAAAAAGGCGATATGTAATAATGTAATACGATCATTGAAGCTTAAAATAATGAAAGTGATTTTTAAACATATAGGTTCTGACAAATCTTCACGGTTATTCACACCGGCCCGAGCAATTTGATAAATTCAAGACTGCACAAAATATTCACAAGAACCATTTGCCAAGATCTTTAGATAAAAACATAAATTTAATCTAAATCTAGCTCCACAAAATTTTCACAGCCAATATCTTTAGATAAAAACATAAATTTAATCTAAATCGAGCTCCACAAAATTTTCACAACAACCTGCTGCCGATATCTCTAGATAAAACAAATATTTATTTAATCTAAATCGGGCTCCATAAAATTTTCAAAACAACCTACTGCCGATATCTTTAGATAAAAACATAAATTTAATCCAAATCGAGCCCCACAAAATTTTCACAGCCAATACCTTTAGATAAAAACATAAATTTAATCTAAATCGAGCTCCACAAAATTTTCACAACAACCTGCTGCCGATATCTCTAGATAAAACAAATATTTATTTAATCTAAATCGGGCTCCATAAAATTTTCACAACAACCTGCTGCCGATATCTTTAGATAAAAACATAAATTTAATCTAAATCGAGCTCCACAAAATTTTCACAACAACCTGCTGCCGATATCTCTAGATGAAACAAATATTTATTTAACCTAAATCGGGCTCCATAAAATTTTCAAAACAACCTACTACCGATATCTTTAGATAAAAACATAAATATTCAATCAAAATCGGGCTTCATAAAATTTTCACAACAACCTGCTGCCAATATCTTTAGATAAAACATAAATTTAATCTAAATCGAACTCCACAAAATTTTCACAACAACCTGCTGCCGATATCTCTAGATAAAAACATAAATTTAATCTAAATCGAGCTCCACAAAATTTTCACAACAACCCGCTGCCAAGATCTTTAGATAAAAACATAAAGTTAAACTAAATCGAGCTCCACAAAATCTTCACAACAACCTGCTGCCGATATCTTTGGATAAAAACATAAATTTAATCTAAATCGGGCTCCATAAAATCGCCAGAAATGTGAGCTGTACTTTCCGGCACCACAGGATTTGTCCAGGGTATCCGTCTACCTAGGTCAACTATATTTGTTCCTTGCTGAATAGTTTGATGTGGCTTTTCTTCAAATACTCTATCCAAGGCGGCATGAAGCCGAGCAATTTTACACTCGATTTCGTTGTCCGTATCACCATCTTCATCGTCACTGTCACTTTCACTGTCGCTGCTGCTAAGCCCGTCGTCTTGTGGAAAAGGATCCGCTTCGCTTTCACCATATGTAGCTCCGTTTCGGCTGACGTCGCCAACGGAATCGGTTCCATTGTGACTGGTAACGCATTCGTTCTGCTCCCAACGAGGATTTGAACAACTTCGCTCCGGAACAACAGTTTCGATCCCACAATCTGGTGAAGCTACATCAGGGATAGCGTGAGATTTAGTGTCAGCGAGACTTGCCGTTGCTGTATTGTCTATACCACAGTCAGTGTTTAAAGAGCTGTCAAAGGGTGGGTGTTCGACTAATCTATTTGACAAATTAACGACTGAAGACCTGAGTTTGCAAGAAGCTGTTTCTTCCACAGTATTCAAAACACGGCATCGGCTTACAGAACTTCTGTCACTATCAGAATAGTCGTTGGTCAATCCATGGCACATATCTACCTTGCTCTGTCGCGCGGTATTCGGCAAATGACACTTTTGCTTCGCTACGCTTTCATCAGACCTGCAACGCTCACTGGAATGATTATTGTCATCCTTACTACTTGCTTTCAACTCGATTCTGCGATCGGTCTGTCTGCTTACGTCGCCGACTGCACTTCGGTGGCATTGAATTGGACGATATGTCACAAAGAGACGCTGTTGCTTTTTGGTGTTGGTCGCCAATGTATCATTAGAATTACTATTTACAAGAGAACACCGCAATTTCACACACGGCAGCGTCGTTGAGCGTCGATCAGCGGAAGCAACTGAGGGTTGACGCCGTTGATTTCCCAAATCAGAATTATTTGTAGTTGTCAACACGACTTCAGCTTTACATGTCGTATTCGGGCACGTCTTACGACCGTCTGTGTTCTCGGCTACCGACGAATTACGATTATTATTATTATTAGACTCGATGATGCAAACACTACTGGTTGTTGGTTTGCAGTTGTGCGCTGAAACCTTAGTAATGCTGAGGCGATTTTCTGACCCGCTGTCTGACGTGATTGGTATGTACATGATAGTTGTTGGATTGCGTTGAAAGTTGAGCTTTGTAGCGGAGTTATCATGACTATTAGTGTGTACGCAATTACCATTTGAATAGATTGTGATCATAGACTGTTTGGAAGCGCTATTGGAAGTAGTATCTGTTGGAGTGGATTGTGTTCTGTCGCACGAAACGTGATGCTCGACGAAATCATTTTGTTTTCGGAACGAAGTGTTCGGATGGAATGTGGAAGATATAACGTCACCGGGACTTGACTGTGAAACAACTACGGAACTAACCCTCGGGTTCGATGCGAAAATGTTTGAATTGCTGGAACATGTCCCAACATCGTAATTAGCGTTAAAACTTGGCCGCGGCAACGATAAAACATTATAGTTATTACTCCGAAAGTCAGTTATTTGACTGTTACACACGACTATTTTCTTCCGAGCTTCATATCGTTTGAGAGCTGCGTCCAATCGCTGACCTGAAATTTAATTTTAGCAAGAATTTATAAAACGAACAGCGAATGATATGAACAACCGTGTGACACAATTCTGCGTTTCCACATTATTTGCTCTCGTTATGTCGCCGTCGTTTACGCCCTTACATTCCCCCGGGCTTTTCGACTCACTTTTTCAGGCACACCACAGGTTTTCGACCCGGCAAAAATTTTATTTTAGTGGGTCGAGAATCTGGAGGCCTTACAAAGGTAGTAGAGAATCTGGGGACGTCTCGATGTGGTGGTCCAAGAATATGGGTGAGGTTGGTGACGGTTTCGACCCATTTGGTGGGGTGAAGGAAGATAACAGAAACGACCGTGAAGTATCGCAGGAATAATATGGGAAAGCTGAAGAGTGTTACACTCAACACAGTAGAGTATCATCGACTGTTGACCAAATCCAGTGCTCTAATTGGACACGTACCCACCTTTTGGGTAAATGGTAAATTTTTCAGCCAAGGAAGAGGATAGCATTAACTTATATCGAGAAATAGGAACAATCATAAAACTTTATCCAAATCACGTATTTAGCTTTTATGCTTGCTGAAAACATTTCTAGATGACGCAAACCAACCTGTTTCCTGGTTTGGAACCAGCTGCACTAGATTTTGCTATCAGAGGGCATCAAATATGCGCAGCCATATCGAAAAAATAGAAAAATTGTCAGCATTGTATGATTTCCATGTCAAACTTTAGTTCATAACCCAAACGCAAGACGGCTTAGGTTTTAAAAGCATTATCAAAAAATTGCGTAATTTTTAAATTTTTTGTTCAGATTTAAATCTAATAGTACTATCCCAATATATATATATACATCCGATTTCGAACATTTGGCTGTGATTTCTAAACAGTTCCAAGAAAATATAAGGATTGATTCCACATGTTCACCAAATGCAATTCCAAGAACTGAGCAAGGAAACGCACATGTAGATGCGTTGGGACGCTATTGCGTGCCTGTACGTTTAAACGCGTTTGTGCGGGTGCGCATACGCAATTATGTCCGTAACAGTAGACCTTTCACAAATCAATCTCGTTCTTCACGCTTCAACGCTAGACTAATATCGCCATTGTCAAAAATAAGTATATACATACTGTAAAAGAATTCCAAAAACACGTCAAACAAACATGTAAAAAAATTCCCCACTTAAAATTTTCCACCGAGAATGAACATGGAACCCTACATTCTTCCTATACGTGGAAAGGTCAGTTTCGAGCCCCCATGGTTCTGAGGCGGCCCTTGATTCATGCGCCTGCCAAGATTTTCAGCAAAGGAAGAAGCCAGAGAGTACTTTCATTTTAACTATGGAAGATCAAAAAAATTTTCTACGCCTTTTACGTGTACAGCCAATCAGCTTTCGATAACGCACATCGATATGATATATGTGGATATCAAACAATACCACACAAGTTACAACAAAACTAACACCGGAAATAAGCTTTCCATGCCCGAAAACCCCCAAGTTCAAGCTATCAGGCTCACAGGACGTCACAATAAAATTAGGAATTTTGGGACAAAGAGCCATGAGGGCGCCATATCCCCGTACCCATGGGACCATCGGTCACATAGCAAAACCAATCCCGGCAATGACTTTCCCATGCCTGAAACCCACCAAATGAATTTAGCCGCCCAGAACGTCAGAACAAATTTTCGAGTTTTGGGTGTAGGAACCAGGAATGTTACATACCTCAAACCATATAACTCCAAAACCGAAGCCTTAATCGAAAAACAAAAAAGTGGCACCAGAATTTATCGTTTTACTATGAAATAAAACCAACTAAATATAAAAAACGAAAGTTAAATAAAAATAACCTTGCTTCCGTGAAGGGTACTAAAATATGGTAAGAAACCTTCACATTTTGACCTCTGCCCTGGAAGCAGATCTCAAATAAAAAACGCTCGGAGATGTACACGGTAAATCGACTATGCCGGTTCGAATGAGCCCATGTCATGGAAATCGGTTAAGTCGTTCCCAAGTTATGGCCGATCAAACACACAAAGGTGAAATTTAAAAGCTTTAACCCCCGCAACACACAATTTCCACTACGTTACACTACGCTTTGAAACCTTGAGTCAAACACGTTATAACAGCAAAATTTACATGAATCTTGGTCCAAGAGCATGATTTTAAATATGGACTATCTATTCCATAATATGAGCGATATTAAGAATAAATCGATATGATGTGCAGCAGATAAGGAAAAACCATTCTCAAAATCTAAACCATCTACAGCCAATGAGATTCAACTTACAATAGCAACGCGATACAAATGCGATTTTTAAAAACGGTTATTTTTGCTAGCCATTCAGTTGATAAAGGGGTTATCGGTCAGATATTAGATTGTGCAGCTGCGGCAGGTGAGGTCATTTGTACGTGAAAATGTTATCAAACCAAGTTAGCGGTTACTATGTTATAGACGGAAACAACGAAACTGGACTTAATTTTGGTTTAAAACTGGGAGTCGGTTAACCCTTGCTCATGGAAAAGAAGACATGCATTAAATGCTTCCAATAGTAATGTACCGATGGTTAATCACATCAATATAATGGTAAAAATATTAGGACTATCCGCCTATGAATTAATGATCTGTAGTCGTTGAATAAAAATCTGCATTAATGTAATAACCAAGAAACCGGACGATCTATCTTCAGCTGAAAATTATAAAACATCGCTTTCTGATGTGAATTTTACATGGCCTAGTTTCTGTCGAAAACTAGTCACGATTCCTAGGCGACGGTTAACATTGCCTAGAACTTGGAATAACATGGACGTGTCCGTCTTTGAGTTCATGAACTAGATGGTTCAAAACTACTTTTTTCAGAATCAATCCTACGTAGGGTAAATCTGGCGGCAATTAATAATCTCAGAACAAAATATTTACTAAACGTCAAATTATTTGAAATAACATGATTCAAGAAACTACACATGAACAACGGAATGTTACGATAATCTAATGAATATACTCTCAATATTCAATTCAGCCAATAATAATGTGCAAAATGTTTGAGAACAATACAAACTCAACGGCCCTATCGAAGGATTCAGCACTTCAATAACATACTGCAATCACGTCATAAATCAAAGTAACAGCTATAATTATTACCAGCATCTGTTGCGACTTCATAGCAATCTAGTGAATCTAGGAAAAAACCGTAGTCGATGATGAAATCGTGCGCCGGACGATCGTCGATGTATATCGGACGGCCAACGCTATCCAAAATTTCGCCAAAACGATGCTTCACCTGATGTTCTTCGAAAAATCGCTGCGAAACCGTTTCAAATTGACAAGCCGAGCATCCAAAAACACCTGATGATCCAGGATGAGCGCTCCTGTAACAACTGCGTACTACATAATTAATAACATCTTGCAAGTAAGAGTGGAACGGAACGAGTGTGGTTTCACCAAGTGGTCATTTTATGTAATCACTTGTAACAGGATTTGTGTTTGATGTATATACTACACTGAAACCTCTGTAATTATAAACCCATTGAAAACTCTACAACGTCGTCGGCCCATCGAAAGCAACTGAAAACGCATGAATTATTCCTGCTGGTCGCTAGATAACTAAGCGAGCGTATCCGGCGTACTGAAAAATCTATACAGACAATGCTTGATGTCCTGTATTCAATTTCAATAAGTAACCAAAGAACTGAAGACAGATTTTAATCCACCAGCTATCTGGTTCAATGACTCTAAACCCATTGAAAACTCCTGAAAAGGATTTAAATACTTGTACTCGACTCTAGATAACCAAACCATCGTATTCAGCTGACCGAAAAACATATATAAAGATCGTTGATGCCCTTGTACAAGATATGTAACCAAACAGCTGAAGACAGACTATATTCTGGAAATCGGATTCACTGACACTAAGCCCACTGGAAACCCCTCAAATATGCCATGCACGCAATAGACATCGCACAAATGAAAACGCACTACATTTTGGAAATCGGGTTCGTCGACCGTAAAACCTTGGGAACCTATCAAAAGGTATAATATAGTCCGGTTGGTCTCTAGATAGCAAAACCATCGTATTCAGGGACACGAACCGAGGAGGGCACTGAACAATAACAGGAGGCCCCATTTAGCCCGAAATTTGGAGAAGAAAATAAAGTAGGTCGAAATTTCGTTTAATAGAAATGGATCTATTATTAAGCACTAGTAGTATTGGCCGTTATAGTAATGACAATAATTAATGTATTCGGCTATAATCTAAACAAAACGGCTCAATTTATTAATTACTTAAAAACTTAATTTATGCCTTTGCTACTTGCTGTACTTAACCGATGACATAACAACAAATGATTCAAAAAAATCCTATAACGATTCATCACACAAAATAATAACAACAAATATAAGGTAAAAAATATGAAAATTTTTCCCTATTTAAGCCAAAAATCTTAAATTCTTCGGTATGACGCCAAAAATAGCTTAAATATACCTTTATTCAATACCCATAGCTGTAGTGTTAAGTCACATATATTTAGTTTTGGACAGTTACCGTACTATATGGTACACCCGTGTACCGTCAGATAAGCTGGAGGAAATCGCAGCCTCATGTACTTCCGGTTCTCCCAGCCCGGAACTATATCACAACAGAGTATAATTTTGATAGTCTGGAGAAGCCAGACCTAAAACAATCGATTAAAAGTATTACTAAATTTAAACAAAATGAACATTAGTATGAATATGGATTTGTGTTGCTGCAATTGTTGTTCGACAATCGTTCCATAGCGAACAATTTGAATTCTGTTCGAGCCATATTCGACACATTAAATATTAATACCATAATTCGATAATGAACTAGATATTAGTTCAAAGCAAGTTCGTCCCAAACTCTGGCAAATTATCTATCGACGCCTGTACAATCAATGAATGTAAGATGTGAACTCAATATTTCCCGCAATTAAGCCAGCAGCAGTGAAAAATAGTTAATATTGTGGTCACAACCGGTCACATGTATTAGTTGGAATTTTATGACAACTAACGCAATGTGACGCTGATAGCCGGCTGACTCCACAAATTTTTGAGAACAATACGGACACGGATAGCGACGGACATCGAACGACGAGTGTTTGCGCTGGATGTGTCTTCGCAGCGTCATTTCACTGTCTAAAATAACAAATCAAAAATGAATTACGCATTGTATTATGACATTCCGCTTTGATTAAGTTTAGCTCAGCTAAGAACCATTGCCACAATTGTCGGCCTAAAAAAACATATCCGAATAAAATGCTGCACTTTAGTAGCGTTCGACGTTGAATTACATAATTTTTAATAATCCGCGAAGCAAATGGACTCCTCCGCTTGCGTTAGCTATTTGTGTACGTTCATAACTGCTTGTATTACCGATGCCATTTCAGAGGTACTGTGGCACCAAGACAACAAATTTTTCATAATATTTATTTTAAGACTATTTTCCAAATGCTCACTGGTAGATAGTTTCTCGGTGCCTTTCTTACCGCTGTAAGTGGGAGGCAAAAATTAAAATCCTTCATGTGCCGCCAAAACAAGTAATTGAAGTAAGACTGGCATCACCTAACTCATTGATTGTTTGCTGAACAACTCAGTGATGTTCTCTTACATAAACAATTATTTGTGTCGCAGGTGCGATGTAGTAATTTCTGCGATATTATTATAAAAAAAGATAAATAATATATGCTAAGATTCAACGTATATCTTTATATCTTTTAATACTAAGACCATGTAAAAATTTCACACATTTTGCATCCGTGTTCCTATCTGCTTCGTTTGCTTTCAAACTTTATTACACTCAGACTTTTAAAAAGTAAAAAGGCAGAATTTTTCATAGCTAATAGCCTGGCTGGAAATGCACAAGCTTTTTCGATACTACACGGCGCCACTTGCAAACTGAAAATTTTTTGCAGAGTTCAACTCCCGTTCCAACTGAGGACTATGTGTTTCGAGCGGCGGCCAGGACGATGGCAATTCAGGTGTACATTTAATATAGACGTCTAGGCAATATTTATTGCAACGCTGATTAATTTTTGCTGACGGCGGCTGCTGGTCCGGGTAAACAATATCGAACGGCGGCATAGCACTCCAGAGGTATATCTTACTATAAACATTTAAGCAATATTTATAAAAAACTGAAAAATTTTGCTTAGGGAGGATGCCGCTCCAACTGATGACAATATCGAGCGGCGGTAAGCATAGCACTCCGGAAGTACAACATAATATTATAGACATCTAAGTAATATTTATTTTGAAAAATGAAAATTTGCTTGAGGCCGGCTGCCACTGAGACTCGTGACATTATCGAACGTCAGCAAGGATGGCACTCCAGGGGTACAACTTATTATAAACATTTAGGCAATATTTATTCAAAACTGAAAAATTTTGCTGAGGCCGGCTGCCATTCCGTCTGATGATATTATCCAGCGGGGGCTAGGATGTCACTCTATGTGTACAACGTAATATAGACAACTAGTCAATGTTTATTCAAAACTGTAAAATTGTGCTTAAACCAGCTGCCGCTCCGGATGACGACAATATCGAGCGGCGGCAAAGATATCACTCCAGATGTACGTACAACCTAATATAATCATCTAGGTAATATTTATTTAAAATTAAAAATTTGTTTGAAGCCGGTTGCCGTTCAAGCTGATGACAATATTAAGCGGTGGCAAGGATAGCACTCCAAGTATACAATGTAATATTAACATTTAGACAATATTTATTCAAAAAATAGTGCAAGTAATAATAGCTTATTCAACTAACTTGCTGCGTATCTGCAGGTTGGGCAGGAAAACGGCCGGCTCTGATTATGAACGTTGAGATGCTCTCGGTAAGAACGATTTGAGCTGAGTCGTTTTCCACATTTTTCACAATCCCAAACCGAGCTGTTCCGCTGTCTCTTCACACCACAGTGTACCTACAATTACAATATGAAAAAAATGCTGCTAAAACCTAAAAGCTATATCATCCAAGGACCACGCTCAGATGCAGTGTTGACCAATATAATAGTCTAACCTTCAATATGGGACAGCGACATTATTGAAAGGACGACAAAGGCATCAACAAAACTTTGTTATAGTCATCTTCGATACACATCAACATCATAGAGTCCTTCCTTCGTTTACCCAATTGCAATAATAACAAAAACTTTCGAAATTATTTTGCAAAATGCACGCAACTTAGGCTTCATCGTATTAAGCAACTCTTATTTCTCCCCTGATAGGATTTTCCGCTGTTTTCTACATTTTGATCCGACTGCTCCGTGAACAATAATTATAGCTTAAACCGTCTGGAGAACCAGTAGACCCTGACCTAACGCAAAAGATAAAATTGGACACTATTACATATCCTATATCCAATAAAGAAGTATTTAAAATCCATCCATCGCTAATGAGTTATGGTCATCGTAATCAAAGTAATAGCTAATAGAGGAAACGTAGTGTGGTTCCATTTCAACAACCGGGCTTAACGTAACAAACCACTTAACTAGATAAATATTCTAAAATTTTGGTCATCTATAGCTGATACCACTAACATTCACATCAAATTTCCGACCCGCTGACATGGCGGGTTTCGATTCACTGGCAGTCTGGTCAAACTCTTTATAATTGGTCTTCGATGTTCAATTCGACTGCCGGATGGTACGTTTATGGTACGTTTATTTGTGTTCTACTCTACCAATTAAACTCTTGCATTAAATAAGTCTAAGGTAAGTAACGGGAATTTTGGTTTTATATAACGACGATAAAATGTATGAAGTGAGAAATAAAAGATATACAATAGTTGTGAAATGTGCTGAAATGGATCTGTGCCTGCCTTAATCCATTACTTACAGTGATACATTTGACTTTCTGGAGCTTTGAAAGCTCTAAGAAAACTAAAAACTGCGCGACCACTGCTTTAATAGTGGATCCATATAACTCCGGGATTTTTGCGACCTTCCTCTATAACACATGTCTGGATAAGGTCGTCAAACTCAATGTAAGTACCACGGATTGAACGTGTACTGTCGTGCATCGTCCCGTTTCACCACGCCACGAGTTATTAGATACACGGTAATGCGATTTAATATTTCTCTGAATGGTCAAAGTTGTCATAAGCATCTATAATTTATATACATTACTTAAAATTTCGGTTGACAGTTTTTTGGCTACAGCGTATATAGTGTAATAGAACGAGAGACACCAAAAATAATTCCATTTTTTCTTTTAATCTTCGCTAATGAATCAAATAGGACACGCGGTATCGGCAGAGACTTTCGATGGGCATGGCTTGTCCAAGTTGGGCAAATGAAAAAGTTTTGCCTAAAAACATGAACCTACACAACAAGTTGCCCATGTACCCGATCACAACAAGTATGAACGACATTTTGTTTCATACCAGTGTCTACAGATTTGACAATAAAATTTAAACGCTAAATTCACAATTTCCGCATTCAATTATTCTACTTTGTCGTGGATTTCTTTCTTGGTGTTCAGGTTTCGACTAAAAATATGCGGACATGCGCATTTTGTTTGTGTTTTGAAGAAATTTTGTGAAATTCCACTTTATTTTGCAAAAAAACCTGCTCCAACACAAATATTATTATTTTTGCTTAAAAATAATAGTGTTTTACATATATCATATACATAATTATTGATTACTCGTAACTGCTTCTAGATTGATACGGAAATTTAAGAAATCTAAAAAAAATTCAACTGAACATTTAAAACCGCATTTCTGAGTCATGTGGATTTATTTAAACCCGCAATGACTTAGCGACTTATAATAGTTTACAGCAAAACATGAGCACTTCCTCACTATAGCTGTGTGTACCCCTAGACTCTTTTAAAGTGTTTTACTTCGCAATATCCGGGCAAAAATATATATAACCCGGTAACAATGTGATGTGCATATATATACTGTTAATTCAAATCTAAGCGCTTGAGTAGCGGTAACAAATTGGTTGTTACCGGGTAGACACAATGAAATATTTTATCGCGAACAACGTTATGCTTTAGACTCGCTATGAAAACATGGATCAAATCCTTGGCCTGTCCGCAGTGGGGGGTGCCCCCCCACTTTCCAAATCCCCAAGGTTCGTGAGATTTTATTCCATGTTCGTCCCCCCACTCGGCCGAAACCCCATGCTCAACTAATTCCAGAAATTTTTTATGTCTGAAAATTTATATTTTTTGTTTGTAAATTATTTTTTAAACATTAATTACCACTATTAATGCTAAAATATCGCTTTTTACATTCACGCTAGTAAAAATGCATGAAAATATGTAAATATTTAGTATTTTTAAACAAAATTTATCTCCACCACTTTTAATTTTCCCCAGAATGAAATTGGGGGCCCCGATTTCCCACCCCCTCTTTTTGAAGGGCTGTGGACAGGCCAGAATCCGATACGCATTTTGAAACCACGGTAGCTACGACAGCACCAATCAGAGAGGATAAGTGTTCATCGGAACAAATAAATTTTGTCCTTAACTTTCTACATTTGTTTGTGTGTAGGTACATCTTGCTACGTTTTTAGTTGACATTTATTCGAAAACCCATAATTTTTAAATGATCTGTCCATAGTGGTGGGATGGGGGACTTGGCCGAACCTACCCACCCCCCATGTTCAAGTAAGTCCAAATTTTTTTACCTCAATAATGGTTTTTTGTATGCAAAACATTTTTAAACATTAATTACCAGCATATATTTCTAATGCTGAAAAGTCATTTTATAGCTTGACAACACATGAATGGCAGTAAAACTACACGAAAATGTGGAAATAATTAGTATTTTTGAGCAAAATTTATCCCACAGCCAATTTGAAAACAATGGATATTTTTCCAAATTTATGGTTCAAAAATTTCATGACAAAATGACAAATCGATTTTGAATCCTGGTGTCTTTATACCAATATTTTCGTCATGTACATATACCAACCTGAAAGTCTGTACGCTCATTACAGGGCTTAATATACGGACTAAATTGAAAAATACCAAAGTCGACTATTAAGCGCCTAAATAGAGTATATTGGCCCCGACAATATCTCACATGATTATCGGCGTGCCCATTTACTAAGAAAACTCCTACTGCGATTAATTTACATTACGCCCCATAAATGAATGTCGCATTTCTATGAACGAGTGGTTCGATCTAGATTTGCAAACCATTAAAATTAACATCAATTTATATTTTTAGAGCAAATTTCTTTCGAGCGTACCGCGAGCGAACCTTAAGCAAGAGACAGTGATTTCTGGCGAGCCATGCAAAATTTACAGTAATAACCAACGGGAACGAAACAGGGTCAAAACAATCATGAGTAACGCGATTTTAGTGAAACAAACGCTCCTACAATGCCAATCAAAGGCTAATGTTCTAAATGTTTTGTCAATATACTCATTATTTCTATGAGGCCCGCAATTATGCACCTTATACAAGGTACATAAAAGCAGCTAAAGTTCTATAGTCAGTGCAAGTTCCATTTCCACACGACCAAAACTAAAGCACGTCCTATAACTGTAAAAACCGACAAAGTTTAAGAACCATGAGATTAGCTACGAACGATACCTTCGACCGACACATAATTTCGACATTGTTTTGGAACACAGAGTCACAACAACTATGATTTCTCCACCGCACGCCACCTATTACGAATTATCGTTTCACGTAAAACTACAACATACCCGCTTAAGGTGAGCTTGAAGATTACTGCGTCGCGAGAATGATTTTCCACATACGGAACACTCTTGTGGCACCGCTGTTTCCATCATTCGATGCAATCTATTGCAACTCGCAGAGAATATCACAATATTTAGGTCACATATTAATAATCTACAACGACAGACCTTGATTAAATTTAGCAACAAACGGTATGGCGCCTGACCGGTAGCACCTTTTCAGTTAAATCTCCGCGTTCATTTTTGCGTTTGTGAAGTTGAGACTAATCGCGTTATAAAAACCATAAAAACTACGTCGGCGCTTCACAACAACAATTTTCGGGTATTTTCCGAGATATCGACAGCACAGCTTCATCTGTTTGTGATGATACGGATTCTTGGCAACAGAAACAGCGAACGTACGTTTCACATTGGGCGTATTTAATAACCTGTAGTTACATACAAAACTCGCCAGCAACTACTCCTGTTTTCTGAGCAAGTGCGTCTAGAACTACACCCACTCGATTGAGTTGCTCACTCGAGGTTCGGAAGTATCAATATTAAATATTGAACTCCCAGTGTACAGCAAAATGTTATTGAGCGGCGAATCCTCAGCGACTTTATAGCGAGCGACAGTCGCACTTGTACGAGTACTGTGAAATATTTGCGTGCCAATGTAGTTCTGCTCAATATTATTGAATCCTGAGTGTTAAAGAATAATTCTTACCTTTCGTGTGGTAAAATTAGAACTGTGAGTTTGTAGATTTTTTCTTGTGGCGTCCATAGCTCAAAATTTCAACGTATGACAAGCCCGCGGGATAACCCAAACGAAAGACTAATTTAGTTAGACACAAGCACTTATTTCAACTCCTTCCCCACCCGTAAACGTGGGTACAAGGCTCGGGGTGGGTCAAAACTTGGATCGACATAAGATATTAGGAGTTCCTCAACAACAGGTACGAATATCTGGCCCATAAATTCAGGCTCATTCTGCATAATAATTGAGGTTTTATAAGCCAAATTATAAAGGTTTTCCAGGAAACTACCTTGAGTCCACGGGCTCATTTTGAAGATTTATAGTCTATCCAGCAGCACTTTAGGGCTTATTACGGTTAATTATGTTGTAATACAAGTTGAAGCAAGTTTGAAAATGAGCCCGTTATACGCTAATACTAGAGAACAGTCAATAACCATAACTGATAATTATATATAGACTAAATTTTGTAGAGCGAGTAGGTACCCATCCGACTGAAAACTGTCCATTATAACCTAGAGTTCTTACTCAGGAGCTAGAACGAGTAAAATAACTATATCAGTATTAAAAACAGATCTGCCAACAAAATTAGCTTTGCCAACAATTACTTGACGCGGATAGGGAGGCACTTAAAACCTAAATTCATCGTATTACAACGTGTTGGGTCATTTCACGCTACGATGTCCTTTTGGTCGGGGGTGGGTAAAAGTGGATATTTTGGTCTGTAGCACAGAAACGTTCACGGAACTGGCAAAAATGTTATTTACGCTAGGAAGCGTCATTACTTCGCTATTTTAGGCAATAAAATTTTTTTGGTCTCACCCCCGCCATAAGGGGCTGGACATCCACAAAAGTCCCAAATTGACAAAAACCGTAATGACTAATTTTACGACCTGTTTTTCCGGGTAGTACCGTGGCTCGGTGTTAAAAATTATGGCCTTAATTTTTTTGTGCAGGATTAGTCAGGTCTATACTACATTTTTAATTACAGAATCTTCAAATCTACTCCAATAGTGGAGAGCGGGGCTGCCAATATGGAATGAACCCTACTTTTACCTCCCCCCGACGAAATTCTTTTTTGTGGGCATTACTCGTTACTTATGCACGGTACACAAACGTTATTCATAGATCATACCTATCCCCTGGGTACCTTCTCAAAAATATTTACCCATGGGCTTCTTGTTACTTACCCCGGCTCCAAAGTCAAAAGATCGATTTTAGCACATTTTATTACCCCTCCCCGACCATTGCTAGATTGGGGTATGGTGGAGTGGTACAACTCCATGGATTTGTCTGTTATGGTTCTTTCTCATGAGGAAGATAATGGTGAAACGACTTGAGCACTATCACACGGCCGGCCTGTTGATGTCAGGCTTTTAACTCAACCGACCACCACCAAAATTTCGAAAAATTGGCCATGTGAATTTATTTTGATGAAATTTCGCGCGTTTAGTTCATAATACATTGTGACACTGCATTTCGACCTCATATGCCATAAAATTATTTTTTGAAAAATTTCGAAACCCCACAAACAACATTACCAGGCAGGTATAATGGCGATTGGTATGGGGTGCCATTATTGATTGGTTTTGAATAACCTAAGTTCGTGCCATATTATAGCGTCACAAAGATATTTTGGGGGCATGCCGGAGGCCATTTTACGGTATCTTGCTGGACAGCAGCGGTTGGTATTTTGGAAGCCATTGCATCAGAACGGTTAAAAACTTACTATAACGACCTCAAATTCAGAATCCTTGAAGTTTTTTGGTCACAGGGTGTAAAAATGAAGATAATTGAAGCCAACCAAGTCATTAGTCATTTTTTCTGGGACAAAAAGACATCGTAGCGTGGAATGACCCTGTATGGCTAAAACGTTGTGTACGGTAGTACGTTAAAGGCCCAGTTATTATCCCTTTGCACAAAAAGAGCTCAAAATCTAACTGCACCGGGTATCTATCCACATACTTATTGCATGCAATACGCTCAGTTCCCCTATTCGAAAAAGAATCAAGACCACTTAGCAGGCCTGTGCACAGTGGGGGCCCCATGTTCGTGAAATTTTCCCCATGTCTGCCCCCTCGGCGAAAACCCCCTTGTTCAACTAATTCCAAAAATTTTTACGTCTGAAACTTTATGATTTTGTTTGCAAATTTTTTAATAATTAATTACCACTATTTATAATGCATAATTATCGCTTTTTAGCTTAAAAATACATTCACAGTAATAAAACTGCATGAAAATATTGGAATGTTTAATATTTTTAAGCAAAATTTGTCCCTCTACTATTAATTTTCCCCCGAGAATGAACATGCCCCCTAGTTTGCTCCCCCACTTTTCGGAGGGCTGTGGACAGGCCAGTTTAGGGAAATATTCTCAATTATCAGCTGCGGGCGAGATTCCGCTGCAGTCGTGCTTGCACCGATCAATTATTTTTACCCCGTCAGATTCTAGAATGACGTGCACAACCTGGAATGCGCACGATTGTCTGTTGTCTACTTCACCGCTGCTCTCGCCACTATTCATTGACCCACCATGCAGGAAATACGCTGTAATGCAATTATCAGATATCTATCTACATAGTCATTTCATAGCTGGTCTCCAGCACAAAGGGTGCCCGAAAGAAAGGATTTTGTAGTTCCCCTACAATTTCCGCAGCTTCCCCGAGGTGAAAGTGACATAAAAAGTCATCGTCCTAACAAAACTCGATCGCAATCGCACTATTAACCACTGGAATAGCCGACGATACTGCTATCTTACAACTAGATAAACTCTTCATTCAGAAGCTGATTAATCGTCGGGCTAGAAGCAAGATGTGTTAGACTGATAATGAAGCCATCAAACCCAAAATAGCCATCCACTGTGTAGATCCTGTACTCAACATCTGCATCTAAAATACTGACGTTGTACCCAATTTCTGCTACCACAGCTCGATCATCAGAAACCCGCAAATATATTTTTCAGAATCCGTACATGTTTTGGGCCGTTTGGACTCTCCTGTATGGAAACATTTCCAACCGCCTAAGATGCATGATTACAATGCGTAAGTAATAAGACTTCATTGCGGCGGATGCTGGTCTCTCAATAAAAATGTATTTCGCCACATCCATGTATTTCAAAAGCGGTGCCTACGACGGATTCGTGACATTAGCCACCGGGACGTAATGAAACAACGACATTAGGCGAAGATGCGCCAATCAGCATATAACTGAGCATAAATCACAGTAATCCCACCCCCGAAGGCTTGGAACACGTAATCCACATGCCAGCAGATAAGCTTCAAAATTCGGCATAATGCGCCATCAGCTCACTGAAAGTGCAAGAGAATTGCTCCCCAATAAATTTGGAAATTGTTATCCCTAAAAATCTGGATTTTCTGAAAGACGGATACGGCCCCCGTGCGTGGATCTGAGGCGCAGCAAGCATCATAGAAGATCTTGCCAGGACACAGCGCATGGCATCGACGACGAGCCACACAACTCGGGAATACGTCGTGGAATTGGGACACAGCAATCATCAGAAGATCTTGCCAGGACAGGGTGCATGAACATCAACGAAGAGTCAAACAATTCGGGAATACGTGGTGAAACTGGGGCACAGCAACCATCACTGAAGATCTTGGCAGGACAGAGCGTATGGGCGACGACAAGTCATACAATTCGGAAATACCCCCTGGAACAAGGCACAGGAACCATCATAGATATGCAGGACAGAGCGCATGGGCGTCAAAGAGGCGTCATACAATTCGGACTAAAATTCTAATTCTATAGCTTAAAATGTCCGTATGTGCCCTTTAATAATGCATAATTTAGTTCAGACGCAAAAACAGATACTGCTACTATCAATATTATAGCTGCAAGACTGGGTCAAAATGCGTTTTTGAATGGGTCCAAAACGGTAGTATCACTGTTGCCGCTGCAGCTATATATATGTGTTAGTCTCATTTTAGAGCAAACCCTAAGTCTTCGGCGACGAATTTTTGTCCCATAAATGCCAATAGCCGCCACAAGCAAAGTCCAACCCAGCCACACCAAAATAACATTAAACAAGTAAACGTAACAATTGCAAAAAGTGAGCGGAGCAACAGGCAAAGTATTTGGAATCTTATTTGTGTGTTCATGTGTTTCAACTAACTATTTAATCAATTTATAATAAGTATCACGTTTTAGGCAATTGATGTCAAATCCACCATACAAAAAAACTCGCTAGCTAAAAAATTAGGCAATTAGTAACGTCAACTAATTAGCTAATTAATTACCTAATTAGTACCCATGATAAAATCATAGAGCTTGAAAAGCCACGTATTCATAATCCGCTACACCGAAAACCCCGAGAGCAAGAAACTAGCAATTTTGAAATGATTATAAAATTTGCATAAAATTACCTAATTAGTTAGTTAATTAATCAACTAGTTAGCATATGCAGCCAGTCCTTAGAGCTTCAGAAATGTCATATTCGTGATCAGCGACATAGAAAACCCGTGGTGCAATTTATTATTAATTTTTAAGCACTTTGAAAATTTTCAAAAAATTTGCTAATTAACAATTAATTATTAATTAGCTAATTAACTAATTAGCATGTTTTTAGCTTCCTCTAGTAGCATATAAGCAACAGATTCACATACACCACGGCAAGGTTAGCATATGCTGCGCCAAAATAATAGCATTACACTAATTATATATTGAAAAATATGCAAATTTTGTTTAGAAACGCTAAAAATAGGCTAAAAAGCTTAACTAATTAGGTAATTACTAACTAGCTAAAGCAAATTTTGACAAAATCTATATGTCTTGCACCTGTCCGATATTAGGCCTTTCAAACAAAAAAGTTTTTTCTAAATCGACCAGCGGTTATTGAGGAGTTCAACGGACGGAGAGACAGACGGTGCCGAATTCCCCCTCTGACGAAAACAAAAATGCTTCGCTTCGCTCCGCTTTATAAAA
>JASANE010004485.1:0-18850 GCA_030248225.1 Trileptium ribeirensis
GATTTTCGTTGTCCAGAACAAGTCGATGTTAGAGCAAGCCAAAGGAACAAAGGAGCAATCCGGCTTTTTAGACAAAGACTATTATAAAGTCATTTTCGTTGTTCAGAACAAGTCAATGTTAGAGAAAGCCAAAGGATCAAAGAAGCGATCCGGCTTTTTAGACAAAGACTATTATAAAGTGATTTTCGTTGCCTAGAACAAGTCAATGTTATAGCAAGCCAAACCAACAAAAGAGCAATCCGGCTTTTAACTATTATAAAGTAAATTCCGTTGCTCCGAGGAAGTCCATGTTAGAGCAAGCCAAAGGAACAAAGGAGCGATCTGGCTTTTTAGACAAACACTATTATAAAGTCATTTTCGTTGTCCAGAACAAGTCAATGTTAGAACAAGCCAAAGTAACAAAGAAGCAATCCGGCTTTTTAGACAAAGACTATTATAAAGTCATTTTCGTTGCCCAGAACAAGTCAATGTTAGAGCAAGCCAAAGGAACAAAGAAGCGATCATACTTTTTAGACAAAGACTATTATAAAGTGATTTTCGTTGCCTAGAACAAGTCAATGTTATAGCAAGCCAAACCAACAAAAGAGCAATCCGGCTTTTAACTATTATAAAGTAAATTCCGTTGCTCCGAGGAAGTCAATGTTAGAGCAAGCCAAAGGAACAAAGGAGCCATCTGGCTTTTTAGACAAACACTATTATAAAGTCATTTTCGTTGCCTAGAACAAGTCAATGTTATAGCAAGCCAAAGGAACAAAGAAGCGATCAGGCTTTTTAGACAAACACTATTATAAAGTGATTTTCGTTGCCTAGAACAAGTCAATGTTATAGCAAGCCAAACCAACAAAAGAGCAATCCGGCTTTTAACTATTATAAAGTAAATTCCGTTGCTCCGAGGAAGTCCATGTTAGAGCAAGCCAAATAAACAAAGAAGCGATCAGGCGTTTTAGACAAACACTATTATAAAGTCATTTTCGTTGCCTAGAACAAGTTAGTGTTATAGCAAGCCAAATAAACAAAGAAGCGATCAGGCGTTTTAGACAAACACTATTATAAAGTGATTTTCGTTGCCTAGAACAAGTCAATGTTAGAGCAAGCCAAAGGAACAAAGGAGCAATCCGGCTTTTTAGACAAAGACTATTATAAAGTCATTTTCGTTGTCCAGAACAAGTCAATGTTAGAGCAAGCCAAATAAACAAAGAAGCGATCAGGCGTTTTAGACAAACACTATTATAAAGTTATTTTCGTTGCCTAGAACAAGTTAGTGTTATAGCAAGCCAAATAAACAAAGAAGCGATCAGGCGTTTTAGACAAACACTATTATAAAGTGATTTTCGTTGCCTAGAACAAGTCAATGTTATAGCAAGCCAAACCAACAAAAGAGCAATCCGGCTTTTAACTATTATAAAGTAAATTCCGTTGCTCCGAGGAAGTCCATGTTAGAGCAAGCCAAATAAACAAAGAAGCGATCAGGCGTTTTAGACAAACACTATTATAAAGTCATTTTCGTTGCCTAGAACAAGTCAATGTTAGAGAAAGCCAAAGGAACAAAGGAGCAATCCGAATTTTTTAGACAAAGACTATTATAATGTGATTTTCGTCTTGCTCCCCCACCCAAGTTTATTCCAAATTTGGACAAAAAAATCTTTTTATTTTGTTTTTGATCAAATTTGGGACAAAACTTGACGGGAAGTGGAATTGGACAAACGGGGCGAGGAGCAGGACGTAAGTTGTGGGACAGGACAAAAAAGAAAAACTTGCCTTACCCCGAAAAGTAGGAAAAATAAAAAAATGGCGTGGCAGGCAGAGTGTTTACACCCTTCTACAAAGTTCATCATGAAATGTTGATATATATACTACGAACTGCCGCTTTAGCCGAAGGAATCCAAACTATGGAGATTAACACTGGATCGATAATTTCTCCGACTGTATTACGATTATATAACAAAAAACGTTCTAGAACGATGTGTGGATGATGTTTAGTATGCAATAAGCCTGCTCTTTATTAATCTTTTTGGGTAAAGATATTATTTGCAAAATAATAAACTTTATTAATTATACTAAAAGATGAGTAGGCTTACATTTATTCAAGAAGCTTTCGCTTTAATGCTTTCGTAAATAGATAATAATATTTGTAAACTCAATATTGCTAAAATACCTTTTAGCATAAATTGAAAAATAGATATCTCTACGGCTATACGTCCGAGATTGCTTTTCAAGCATAGTTTAAGCCACTCACTGACTTGCCCGATTGTGCTTATAAAGTTCTCTGATAGCTAATTACGAATTTGATGTAGGGAACATTTTCGTTTGGTGATTTATTGAATCCACAATGCCACACAATAGGAGGTTGTGTTGAAAAGTTTCGAGTATGTCATATATATATATTACCAGTGTGAAACGTCATATATTGGTTGATACAGTAGTCTATAAAAAGTACTCGTTTGCACTACCAAACATAAACCTGTTGCAAAACTTGATTTCAGTACCAGATTTTGCGTCTAATATCTTAAACTGTATTCAAAGTAAATTACAAAATTGTGTTTTTCAAAATTTTTGAAACGCGACGAGCGCAGCATGCGGAGTTTTCACTGAAGGCGCGTAAGAAAAAATTGTAAAATTTCGTTTTTGTCTATTGCTACCATTTATAACTTATATTTCGGAGTGGATATATTTCGATAAATTTATGTTCAATAGCAAAAGTGAAGACGGTGTGCCGTTCAGTTAAAGCTCCGACCTAGTCGGGGTCAAAATGGCAAACAACAGGTTTTTAAGGGTTCTTTGCCAAATATGGCCTCACGAGTACTAGGGTTTCGCAACCCATATTTCGCGACACAGGCCACGCGTCGAAAAATGGAAGCAGAAGCAGCTCATAGAGATCAATAACTTTGTTGACCACCGCTTTTTTGTGGACCACTCCGTGAGCCATTGTGGTTCTGAATATGGTTCTTTGACCCTTCGTCAGAAATATTGATTTCTCAAATTTCGGCATGTTATTGCGCGTTTTTACCTTACAAAAAGTTTGTATTAGGTTATCACGCACGCTGGATACGGTGGTTCAGCTATCAAGAGTACAACTGTTATATTACGTACAGGGCATCAAAATGGTCTATGTATATGTTATTCGGTACGGGTCTATATATAAGTTATTCGGTGCGGTGAATAGAATTTATATAGCACCAATACGAATATTTCATGCGCTTTCGGATGTTTTCAATATGTGTCTGAAGTCAATCAGTCTGATTACCAGCATATAGCCTGTATTCAGTATCTTGGTTACGTAGTTTGTACAGGATATTAGGAATGTTGTGTGTACGGGTGTATCGGTGCGTTAGACACAATGGGTTGGTTTTTAGAGACCAGCACGAATACTTAGAGAGCTTCAGTTGTTTGCAATGGGTTTATAGTACAGAGGTTTTACTGTAGTATCATACATGAAACACAGAGCCAGTTGCTACAAGTGATTACACAGAATGACCAATTGATGACAGCACGTTCACTCCGTTTCACCCTCGCTTGCGAGATACTAGTAGTATTGCCCAAAACTTAGGTAAGCAAATAGTTGCATAAAATTGAAATCGTAATTTGTAATTTTATAGCTCACACCTGTAATATATTAATGTTAGATTGTATATTAAATCTTATATAATTGCATTTATATGTGAATCAATTCATTACGGAAAACTCATTCCCAATTAAGTACAACATAGAACATGTTGTCCCGAACATTTTGTTGAATGATGCACCAAAAATGTAGGTAAACGCCGATGCCTTCTGTCAAAAAAATAGCTTTTATTCCATATCTTCTTCTTCTTTATATTTCAAATGTCATCAAAAACGCAGCTCATTTGTTTTGTGTGTGTTGAGCATACCACTATGACAGCATGACCCGGTAGATATCCAACATCACTTTGTTTTATTTTTATATGGCAAATTTTATGCTGATCATTTGCATAACTTAGACTAATAGTACTGCAGAAACGAACGACCAATATCCATTTGGAAAAAAATCAGCCTGTAAAAACCAATCTGCGAAAATGTGGATTCCTACTATAGTTCGACGAACGAAGCAAAGAATGTTATTATTCCTAAACAGGGTTGTTAGCACCGTTTGCTTTCCGTAGGCAAGATAACGATTCAGTTTCCAGTTACAGATGTATGAGATCCAAATATCTGCTACCAAGAGAGAGCTTCTATGGAACATGCATTGTTATAACTCATGGATTGTCGAAATGTAAGAACTGTATAAATATGTATTAAAATCAATGCGGTTGTTTCCAAAGGGGCAAGCCATATTTGGACGAAAAACATATATCATGGACTTATTGATGAAAATGGAAACTGTTCACGACAGATTGTTTTATCCCAACAAACCAAGTAGTTGTTCAAGGAGTTAGAGATGGTCAAGGGATTGTGAATGACGGTATTTTTGAAACAAGCAGCAGAATACGATTCGTTACTCACAGGATAAGGTAAAATTACTGCATAATTTAATATATTGACCTTTTATCGATTTACCTTTTTAGCATACACGGGTCATAATTCTTAATCATGAAGTTGTAACCTTGAAGTATATTGTGCTAATGCTCTGGGCTAATTGTGGAAATATTTGTAGTCGACACACAAATCACGCATGGACCGAGGTCTGAAGTACGATGGGGGTAGCCGAGTTTCCTGAGAAGTCCTCAGCGTCCCTCCTAGGTAGGGTGACGGGGTGTCGGCGGAGGAGGCAACGTGTCGGAGGGGGTGTGTGGCCGGGCCCCCGGGGTGGGGGGTCAGAGCCTCAGTAACGCAACCCCTACGAGAATGCACGACACAGATAAAGCTTTGTGTTTGTGCATAAACCCTGTTTTGGCTTCTCGAAAGAAACCATCGAATACATGATTTTAGTGTTCTCTGCAGCAGGAACATCATTTAGCGATTTTACTTAGGGATCTCCATGATAATTTTTTGATACAATCTCTGAATCTTTACTGATCAATATGTTTTAAATTGGTGGGTATTTGATGCAAAACTAATATTTCAAAACTGATTGACCGCCTTATATAATTAATTCTTTCCTGAATAGTGTGACGCCTTAAAACACTGATTGCATTGTGAAACGATGCGCTATCCAAGTTTGTGATGGACAGAGTGTTTACACGTGCGTTGTTATTCGCCAATTTTTGATAAAAAGAGCGATAGTCTAGATTTTGATTAAAGTATTTAGTAATTTTATTATGAAAATAATCTGAGTTGATGTACATTGTTCAATGATAGATATAAAATCCGGCCGTCGCCTAGCGCCAAATATAGTGCATTCTAGCTAGTGTTTGAATTCGATGCTTTAGCTGTTTATCTATATGCTGTACAACAAAACCTTCATATGCCGATCAACTGCAAATTTTCTACTAAATGTTGAAGTAGTATTTACGAAAATAAAATTCATATCGTAGCAAGAGAAGCTTTTTGGTATTCAGCAGTCCAATGGCTGTCGGCCGGTCGTTGGGTCTCCGCCCGGCATTGTGCCATCGAACCCCCGACTTAAGCTCAATACATGGCTCATATAGGGATATTAGCTTAGGTTAAGACTAATGCTTAGGCTAAGTATATCGAGAAAGCATACCATGCATTTCACTTCCACCCCTAAAATTTATATTGGCCAAATAATTTTAACCATTGGCCGATAACTAGCCATTTCACTGCAGAACCCGCTTTTGCGCAACATTAGTTGTGGCATTTCGTTGCAAACAAAACGAACGACCAGTTTCATAGGACCAAGTTTCTCCAACAACTTTTGGTTATTTTAATAATATTTTTAGGAATGGCAATTATTGCAATTATTGCAATTATTTTTAGGAATGGCAATTATTTTGCGCAACATTAGTTGTGGCATTTCGTTGCAAACAAAACGAACGACCAGTTTCCTAAAACCAAGTTTCTCCAACAACTTTTGGTTAATAATATTTTTTAGGAATGGCAATTATTAGATTAGCGAGTCATTCACACTGATTCAGTTAAGTTTGACCATTTATGGTTGTAAAATAGGTACGCTTCAGTCCAGTTGTAGTGTTGCTTTTACCATTTTTAACAAATAAAGTGATAAAAAGTTATATAAGGATGCTCTATTCATCCAAATTATTGGGTTACCTCGTATTGGTTGTTACGAATTAATATCATATTGAGAAGCCTTGTTTCTCAGAAGGTCTTTAGATAATTTATTCATTCATATCTTGATCACTGTACGTAAATCAGCTTTACACAGAACCAGTATTACACACAGTAACGGACTGGATGTTTTTCTTCATATTAACAATGTTTTATCGTGACAGTAGAGAATAGAAATGTTCTCCAGATAGCCCTATTTATTGGCTTAGTCTCTGAATTAGAGAGGAACTATGTATTCGATTTTTAGACTAACTCGCTTTACGACTGCGAAATTTTTTGTTCGGCACAGAGTGCTGTGTTGATTTTCCTGTTTCATCACTTTCTTGATACTGTTTTCTATGATTTTAACGAAAGTACTGATTTATGATTTCGACTAAACGTGGATTCAAATCAACGCACCTCAATTCTAATTCATGTGTAAATTAGCATCATTAACTGGCTATAAAAACTGCACAAGTGCCTGAAATCATTAGTATCTGGAACACTAGTCAAATGCAAATCACAAAACATGATTTGCACAATGAAACACTAATAATCCTTTTTTCGTGTTTTATCGCTTGAAAAGCTATGCTATTTGAAAAGGTCGGCAGCCATCAGTGTCCTATTGATCACGATGGCAATTTTATGATGTAAAACTGATACAAATTTTATTTACGATTATTGGAAACCTGTGATTAGTTACCGACGATACATATGTTTTCAGCAACATTGATTACCTGCTTGCTGCGCAACCTCCAGAGTGCTCAAGGCTTAAATATACAAATATGAAGCGATGCTGAAATATAACTCTGACGAAGAATATAAGCAGAGTCTACGCTTTAATAAACATGACCTGATACACAAAAGAGTTTTGCCTGTTTTTGATATTTCACTTTACTAACGATCATAACGCAAACCGATATACGTTTATACCGTCGAACTAAAACTGCACCTGGTTTAAAAGATGAGTTATATGCTTTGAAGAATATATAGTTATAGATATTTATATAAGTTTATATATATAACAATAAGTTTACAACTATATATGCAGAAATCTTCTAATTTTACGGAGAGATAGACGTGATTTTTCTAAAATAAATGTGTTACAGCAGCATTTAGCGTCCAAGACTTTATACCGATCAAAATATAATGTTAATTCAGTATATTTTTTCACAACAGTTTACGGACATTGAACATTAGCTCAAGAAATAGTAAACAACAACAAGAACTTCACCATGTGAATTGGTATCATATCCGATTAATCGATACACTGCGTAATGTGCGTTGGGTTTGGTGCTTTCTGTCTCGAAAAAACTGTACAATCTATGTTCCTATCTTTAGTAACATTCAGTTTTCATTTCAACAAAAATTTCTTAGCGTAAAAACATTCAGAATAATGTTTTGCTGTTAGATTTATATTTAATGTCCGTAGCCGTTGTTGAAGGATGATTTGACTACATCTGAGTCTAAAAATTGGATCAAATATATTTAAAAGATTGAACTTAATTTTGTATAGTGTAGCGATAGCGACCTGATACTCCCGGTTTTATTCGCTACTAGGAATGCGCTGGCTGCCAAGCGCCACCATAAGGTAAAATACACAGTATGGTGAAAGTTTAAAAGTATGTCGCCTGAAGAAATATATCTAATATTAAAAACTAAATGCAAAATCTCTGCAAAGTGGCATCATTGGGAGGGTGGAAGTCACAGAAACAGATAAGTGTATATTAAATTACGCATAACTTAACCATTTGGCTATTAAAACTTCTAATAATTAGTAATTAGTAAATAATCTTATATTTTTATGCGTATATTAAAGTAACAGATGATCATATTATTTTACTTTACTCTATACAATATATTTGCAGTTACGATTGAATTGTTAGGTCCGTAGGTGTCACTAGAAAATATTTTCCTGGAGAAGCATCCGCTCATTGGTGTACCTCGAATAACAATTTCATGTAAAAATTCGTCTTACAAGGTGCCTGATTCATTTTAGTGGCGAAAGTTCGTAATGCAAGGCAAGTCTACGCCAATTGGGCGAACAGACTAGGCTGAATTATAAATCGAGACTCACATTTGGCGTAGATAGGTTTCACCAAATGTAATTGTTACATTTTATATTTTAATAAAATTTTAAAAGCAAAAAGAAACTAACCGAGCTATCATGCGAATCAATCCTCCGAGCCAAAGTTGAATTATGCATGTCAACAAAAAATATTGCGATAAGGAACATTGTTAAATCTCTAGTAGGAATTATTCCCTAAGCACTGCACTCAAAATTCAATTAACACAGAAATTCGTGTGTTTTCATGGGGCGCCTAAAGACCAACTAAGAGGCTAAGGTACAGGCATTTTAGCTATCTGGACAAACAAGTTCTGCGATTTGCTAAACATCACTTCATTTAATTCCATGTATTATACCTTACTAGGCAACTTCGAACTACCTAGGTTAAGCAGGCATATCTACACACTAGTGCACAGCAATGTGACCGAGATGAGTACTACCGTTTATACTTATGCATATAGGACAAGCGTTCAGGAATTAACTGAATAAAGTCCATTTTTATAGTGTTCGAAAGACATCCATACTTTCCGTCTAAGCATCGTATTATTTTCGGACGCTGGAATTACTGCGAACATCGAGAACAATTATGCGAGCGAAGTAACCAAAATGGTTTTGACATGTAAATTTGCATTAAAAGCGATTGCTAGGACACACACCAAATAAAGATTATACTACGATCGCGATAATAAAAGTCTTACGTTTGTAGCTGGCGACCGAATACTACTTTGGCGACTAAAAAGAACTTAGAGATTAACTACAAAATTAGGCAAACCATATAGAGATCTATTTTGGATACAAATCTAATAACATCATTTATTCAACCATGTTATTTTGTACATAAACCCGACTTTAGAGGCTACGATCGCGATAATAAAAGTCTTACTTTTGTAGCTGACGACCGAATACTACATTGGCGACTAAAAAGAACTTAGAGACTAACTACAAAATTAGGCAAACCATATAGAGATCCATTTTGGATACAAATCTAATAACACCATATATTCAACCATGTTATTTTTTACATAAACCCGACTTTAGAGGCTACGAAACCGATAATAAAAGTCTCACTTTTGTAGCTGGCGACCGAATACTACTTTGGCGACTAAAAAGAACTTAGAGACTAACTACAAAATTAGGCAAACCATATAGAGATCCATTTTGGATACAAATCTAATAACATCATTGAACAACAGCCCTTACATCAACCGGCATTTTCAGTTTATTTAGTATAAAAACCACAACTTATTGTGATCGAGTTTGCTAAGCAAAACCCTCAGACAAAACTAGTCTTTAAGGTCTGACTTGGTTATTTTTATCAGCTGCTAAATCGGAAATTGAATCAGTGAAGTCTGAAATCAGCAAACCAAGAGCAACAGCGCTATCACTTACGCTAAGATTTGTTTTTCGCTCTAAGACGTGATAAAGTCGCGAGTTGGTTCTGCCCGGGTGGATCTTTAAACCTAGCAAAAGAATTATAATTAATTGTTTCAAACTACAGTTGGAACTTAGAGCATTAAATTTACGAAAAAAAACATATTTTGGTCATAAATCAACCCCTTTTTACAGAGACTAAAAGCTTGTTCATACGCTCTAACTTTTTGCTCAAATTTTGAGCTAAAAATTTGAGCTCAAAATTTGATCAAAATATGACGGTAATTTTTAACGAAAAATTGCGATATTTCAAAATTTGAGAATAAAATTTGAGCTCAAACTTTTTCAAGTAACTAATCTTGTCGGCGATTGGCTACAGGAATATTTTTGAAAATTTTGAACAGTGTTGAACACATTCAAACTCACCAAAAATGCAAAAAAGATGTTTTCAAACTTTGATCAAAATTTGAGCTCAAATTTTGATTAAAATTTGAGCAAAAACCTTGAGCGTGTGAACACGCCTTAAGATAACCCAATAACAGTAATTTAAAACAAACGTATCATTCATTCGCTGCACCTTTTACTATTTCAGTCTATGTCAATCCCAAAGTTGTGATGCCTATAAGTCTACTTATAATTTTATTAATACTGCTATTTTTTGTTTTCTATAGTGTATCTTTGGGAATTGCTTGTTTTATTACATAGCTAGAAAAATTTAAGAATCATATTCTTTTATTCATTTTTCTTTCTTTTTTTCTTAATTTCAGTAATGAAAGGACAATTTTACGGTAGATGGAAATTCCACTGACCGAAGCGCTTCCGTATCCAAAACGCTACTTTTCATTTCTGCCCCTATTATTATAAAAATCAGTGCAATTATAGATATTATATAATATTGTAACTTTTTTCAGATACCATGTCAACACTACTGTAGGCTTATTTACTGCAGTAGCAACAGCCATAGTGCAAACATCAGAGAGCGAGCTGCAAGTTATGCTAACCACTTTGCAGGAAAAGACTTCTCGCGTTGGCCCGCGTATCAGTGTACAGAAAACCAAAGCTATGCACTGCTGCCTTGCAAGCGACCCGTCTTTCGTGCTAGAAGGCGAACAGTTGAAGATTGCAGATAATTTCGCATACCTAGGATCAATCATAACCGCTGACAGTGATGGTAAAGCCGACATATCCATCAGAATATCAAATGCCTCTGCAGCTTTCAGGTGTCTTAATAAAAGATTGTGGTCGAGCCCAAACGTTAACGCCAAAGCGAACATACGATACTACTATATGGAGGCGAGATTTGGTCTATCCGCATTATTGATGTTAGATCTATCCAGGTGTACGAAAATTGCTGCGCGAGACGTATGACTGGACTAAACGCGACTTGATCGAGTTTCTACGACAGAAGTTTATCGTCGAATCGGCTTCAAAAACGACATTGCTAATGCTGTCTGCCAGCGAAGGCTAATTTGGTTGGGGCATCTATTACACATGACCGATAATCGTGTCCCGAGAAGACTAATTTTATTAGCAGTGCCAAAATGATGGAAACGAAACGACCACGTGTGCGACCCTTCATCACTTGGCAACGTTGTATCGTCAAGGATACGGAGCCGAAATGTCGAGACATCTCATTGACGAAGTGGCGTAAGAAATGTTCCTAGATATGGCACTATTGGCCGCAAATTATCCAGAATGGAAGCTGCTAATTCATTGCTTGCAATACCTTACAGCCTTGGCATCAACGTAGATACAAGTTATGTATTTGTAAGTTATAGTTATATATAATTTAAAGTTATAGTTTTAGCTATTATATATTTTAAGTAGCAATCACACAGAGGTCTGCGGTCAAAAATATAATGGTTTAGTCATAAAGTGATCGTGTGGCGTTGGTCGCTGACTATTCAAGGTATCCGATCAAAGATTGGCATAGGAAATACTAGACATGAGGTGTTTTTTGAACTGTCAGTTGACATTATTCCAGTGTGACGATAGTAAAGTTTCGAAAAACACAAGCGTAAATAAAACAAAAGGAACATCGGATAACTGATAATTAGCGAACATTTAGAAAAATTGGACATATTTATCATAAACAAATGGGAACACATACAATGAACCATTTTGGTTCGTCTTTTTTTCATGAAATTTGAACCCAGCCGACAAAATATTGTCGTACTACATACATTCACAGTAGTGTCATATTGTTAGATGTGTTTCAAACTTGATTTGTTCTATTTTCAATTTTCGCTTATTTCTCAAGTGAGTATATTTGGTAGGCTGAAATAAAAAACCATGTATGATGCGACAACGCGGTCATAAGAACCCGAACGAATTCGCTTTTACTATTGTTAATATGTTTGGAGTAACCTCTAAGTTCGGACTCATTTTGAACATATGAAGATTATTTAGCTCTTTCCAAGCTTAAACAAAAGCGAAACGTGTACAGTCTTGAAAGAACTTTTGGCCCCGGCCGCGGATTGATCCTGCATTGTTTCGGATGCAAGCGTTGTACGCTAGCCACTACGCTATTTAGAAGCCGTTACTCGGTTCCTTAAGGAACTTCGCAACGGTAACGAACAACAACGCGCGTACCTAACGAAAAACGCGGCTATCAATTCAACCCGCAATGTACGCTGGGACAATTGAGTACAATGTCCGAAAAAAAGGGTTGACCTCATTATATCTGTCCTGTTGGGCACAAAATAAATAATGAATGAGTAATAAGTAATAATAGGTAATTAGTAAAAGAAATAAATAAAATAAATAACTAATAAATAAAGTAAATAATAGATAAATACAACAATAACAAGTGTCCGTAGAAAATGAGGCAGAATGAGTCTTAAATAATATAGAAGCATCAGAAGTGTGGTGTACAAAATTTTGGGTACAACTTTATTAAATCTCAAACAAGAACAACATTATTTAAATTCATAATCATCTTTTTGTCTGCTTTTACAAGCACAAAGCCCTTCTTAATCGAATTTCCACTTTTGACATCATGTAAAATAACTAGTTCAAACAATTTGAGATTGCCTACCAAGCACCACCACCACCACCACCACCACCAACATGTTCTCATGTGGTCCAGGTTGAGATTGGCGTCGAATAACCATATTATTAAATTATATATTTCCAAAAATTGAAACAAAAACGCTTTCTCAATATTGTTAAGCTTGTCGCTTGAAAACAATGACAGCTTTAGTGAAACGACGATAGGATGATAATATTAGCAAATAAGACAAGCCTCCAGATGGGGACAACGATTGCGAATATTTTGCATACTAATATTGGTTATCATTTGGCTTTCTTGGTTTTTTGACAAATGTCAGATAAAATTAAAAAAAATCAGCTTTTGTTAAAATTGTTTAACTTAGCGCCTTAGCATGGAATTTGAGACTGTGGTCGTCATTAATCCAAACGTGAAAATAGTCGTACACAATTGACCATTTGCGCCAATAAATATCGATGCACCACCAAAAATAATTTAAGATGTCAATGATGTTTTGAGCGTGGCATCACATAAGTGGAACTGTAAACCATACCTAATGCACAAACTGTTACTGTTGAGGCTAAGGCTAAATGGGAATAGTTTAAAATATATATTTTTCACGGTAATAAATATATAGAATGACGAAAAAAAATTGTTTGAAATTACTGTTACTGCTGAGGCTAAGGCTAAATGGGAATAGTTTAAAATATATATTTTTCACGGTAATAAATATATAGAATGACGAAAAAAATTGTTTGAAATTACTGTTACTGTTAAGGCTAAGGCTAAATGGGAATAGTTTAAAATATA
Source organism: Trileptium ribeirensis (assembly GCA_030248225.1). NCBI lineage: Eukaryota > Metazoa > Nematoda > Enoplea > Enoplida > Thoracostomopsidae > Trileptium > Trileptium ribeirensis. The sequence goes on from JASANE010004485.1 coordinate 13,362, forward strand.
TATTTTTCACGGTAATAAATATATAGAATGACAAAAAAATTGTTTGAAATTACTGTTACTGTTGAGGCTAAGGCTAAATGGGAATAGTTTAAAATATATATTTTTCACGGTAATAAATATATAGAATGACAAAAAAATTGTTTGAAATTACTGTTACTGTTGAGGCTAAGGCTAAATGAGAATAGTTTATAATATATATTTTTCACGGTAATAAATATATAGAATGACAAAAAAATTGTTTGAAATTGTGACTGGATTTGATTCAAATATACAACTAATTTTCATCACTCTGCCATTTATATCTAATATGATATTATTAACATTATCAAGCGTGCATTAGAAAAGAGTATGACACTTAGCAGCACTCACATATTAACCCGCGTCTAATGACACGGGTGTTTTCGGCTTGACTGCCCAGGTTTACGGGGTCGTCATGCACTGTCGCCCAGTTTTAAGGGGGCAGCGCGTACTCGTACCGATTTCCCACCCTCTCAAAATCGGGTGGTCTCTGCATTACGATCCCCTAAACCTGGGGTGGGGATTAGGCCAAAAAAGCCCGCGTCATCAAAGACGGGTCAACTTATCAGTGCAGGGAAGTGTCATACTCTTCTCTAAATGCACTCTTGATATTATTAGTAAACTATTAATGGCAAAGGTAGTATGATGCAAATGGCAGACAGAAGTTGTAACCAGAGAATTCATAAACACACACATACACAAAGGCTGTGGAAAATAAAGCTGACCATACCTAGTTCAAAATATCAGATTTGAATGGCTATGGAACGTGCTCAAAACTAGCTCAATGTATCAGACTTGTTACAATATGACGGGGGACATTTTGAGAGTCGCAAGCAGCCTATTTACTACAAATCAACACCTAACGTATGAAGGTCATAGGAACTTTTATCACAGACGTTTAACAGTAAACCATCCGTTGATCATATCAAGTCAATTTTATTTAGCTCACATATAATATTAGCAATATGCACCAGAAGTTTGAGATAGCAAAAACAAACTGACAAAGCGATTTTTAAATACGTTCAATAAGAACACCGTTAAAAGAACGTGTCAATCATTAATATGTTGATAAACTAAATAAAATATGATTGGCGTGCAAGCATTTACCAAGCAAACCAAATACAGCAAAATTTTTTATCGATTTAATAAAACCTTTGGCATTCAGGGAATTACGTATATTAGCAGTGGTGCAGAAACAGGGGACGTTGCCCTCTCGTCCACATTTCGGCAAAAATAGGATTTTCCATTATGGCGCCAGCACTTTTCCCTTATGGCCATCCCAACTTTAAGTTGCCCCCCCGCCACATGCGAATAGCGTGCAACACCCCTGTATATTATTTGATATAGTTGAAGTTAAATACAGCATACAAAAACGTAATTAAATACTTGTAAAGACGTCAGTTGTTATTATCATTACATACCTGATTCAGTTATAGTTTGAAAACATCGTTGCAGAAATGCTTCCAGTTTAGGTATATTTGACTTTGCAATCAAAATATATACATACAACAGCCACCTGACTTGCAGGGTTTACCCAGCAAAAAATTCATGATTGAACCAGTAGCTTTAAATTTATAAACCAACAACGGTTGAACATTTGGAATCACTATCATAATGATAATAATCAAGCATCTACCAAACCATAGCATCTAGTTTCGTATTCTTTTAGAACTGTTAGCAATCTTACCAAAACTCTCGTTATATAGCGACACAGTTTTTACACTCCTTTTACATATATACCTGAAATATGAGACTTTCTAGTACTAAATTTTGTTAAAAAAGAAACTTAATATTCTTATAAAAACTCCTATTAAGCTGCTATAAACAAAAGAACAATGTGCCCGGAAACATAAAAAGGTACTTTTCATGTCAGGCCAAAGCTGTTCTTTAGATCAAAGACCAACTGGCAATTTAGTCGACTCGTATTAGACGTGAGAAGTAACGCTCGCGAAAACAGCCCAGACCGGACTATAAGTGAAGATTAATATCCTACAAACAAGCATGCAGACTGCAAGCGTAGCAAATTTATTGCATATTACACTGCGAAAACTACTAACCCATTAAGTTAGAACCGATGTATTAATTATCTTGATGTGTATGGAACGTTTTTCGTGAAATGTTTGATGTTCTCTGCGAAGGTTCTTTTGCATTCCAGCAGCAGCTCCAACGTGCCCATGGCTAGTACACCAAGCTCAAACAAAAGATATCCTGGTTCGACTTAGCGTCTTGTGATCAGTACACACAATCAGGCCCGAAGCCAGCGGACCTTCAGCGGGAGGGGGGCACTGCAATTGTTCGGGAGGCTTGGAGGCAAGCATTGTTGTACTTTTCCAGTTTAATTAGGGGCCGGTGCTTTGCACGTGGCGCACGCTACCTCATGCGGGGGAGGGCACAGCCCTCTGTGCCCCCTTGGATACAGGCCTGTATACAATGGGCATTGGTTTTAAATTGTAATGCGTCGTTCACAGAGATCTGCGTGCACGAAGAGCACACCGTAAGCAATTGCAAAGCCATAGGCGTCCATTGGGAATAGGAATTACCCCCTAAGAGTCGGATCCCCTAATCCAAATTTTAACACCCCGCCCTCCGGTGGCGCTCTGATTTGGAGTGTTATGTCAGTGGTGTTTGGGGATAACATATAATAAGAACTGCGACTGTGTAAGGAGGGGCACTCAATGTGCTAGGGGGCATAGTTTAAACGAACATTTCAAACATAAACGTGAAGAGCACATTTGTGTTATATTTCAGGGGCACAGCCCCCATCGCCTCCTTTGCTATGCCTTTGGCTGCGGTCAAGGGTGATTGTTGCTTGTATAGTCTAGTTGAGACAGGTGTGCGTCTGTGTGTGACGGTGTTTGAATTTATATCTGTCTAGCATAACAATACACCATTTGAGCTAACTAGCCTGGCTTAAATTGGAAAGTAGGTCCAATAACTACTGTTGGATATGTTTGGGATTCGGCAAGAAAATAATATTTAAATTTAGGCATGTCAGCTATTTCGGACTTCCGGGAAGGGCCGGGCTGGACTTTGTCATTGCCCTTCAAAGTTTCCGGAGGGGCCGGGCTGTAATTTGCCATTGCCCTTCAAAGTGTCGGGATGGGCCGGGCTGGACTTTACCATTGTCCTTCAAACTTTCGGGAGGGGCCACGCCGACTCCGATCCGGTTTCGAGCCTGGCAAAGCCTAACAAATTAGGCCCACTCTCGCCTTTAGCTCGTATTTAATGTTTCAATAAAGGTAAGGAGACTCAGCTAGCCCACGTAGATATTTTGTTCTTATCCGCTATAAATACCTTAGTGCAAGGGCGTTGCAAAAAACAGGCAGTAGGGCCGCCCGCACGTTTTGCCGACAAACGAGAACTGGTGGGGCTATAACAAAATGAATGTCTCTTCCCACTTTTGAAAATTTTGCGACGTCCCTGCCTTAGTGACATATCGTTGGGCGTATAGAAATTCCCTTCTTTTTTGTCCTATAAGACGGCCCCAGAGTGAAATGCGATCTGCGAAGTCGTCCACCGTCTACGACGGTCACCATCGTTCCACACGGCAAATACTGTCACGGTATGGTGCAATTGTCACCCCGCTCTCTGCCTATCGGAAATTGTTGGATCCGCCGTTGCTTATTACGTAGTAACATGAATTTTACACCGACCCAAAATTACGACTATACAGTTGAATGAATACTTAATTGTTAAACTAAGTTGAATAGACGGAAACTTTGTCGAAATTGCTTGTCAGTAAAAGTGTCGACCGACCCCATACCTTCAACAGGAGAGCCTCAGCCATTATCGGGTCACGCGAGTGAACTTTTCGTGCATTTTATAAATTTAAAAATATTGCATTGAAAATTTTTAGTTTCCACGATGAGCTGCTTTATTTGCCAGTGGCACTTGTTTTCACTTGAAATGAGAAAAGACAACAAGATCAAAACCGTCAAAACCTTGAGAAGTTTGCGCAACCCATTTCCTGCCTCAGAGAACAGGCGGCACGGGTAGACAGTATCACACCCCGTCTCCATAAATCAAGCTCGACAGGCGCGCCCTTGGTTCTACCACAAGAAATAAGCGCAGATTTGCTATTTTACTCAGGCTTTTCTTAATTGTCGTTAATTTCCCCTTCGTTTCCTGCGATCCTTCAATGCGCGAAAGTAGTAAAAATCTGGCTTGCGGGGGAATAATATAGCTTGAGAGTCTTTACATTTGGTAGTGTTTCTTTACCACCAAATGTGCACCTATGCCTTAGATATGTTCTATCAGTCAGCAAAAGAGGCAGATGATTTCAGCCTGGGTAGGTCAGTGAAGTAAAAAAATTTCTTCAGGCTCCCCAACAATAGGGGGATCGCTGTGCTTGAGTGGTTGGGGTGGCGGAGGTGTACGGCGCATTAGGATATCTCGGAATCCTTAAGTAAGAGCCTTGTCAGTAAAACATGCACTGCTGTATTGAATACAGCTGACATAAAAGCAATTTGTTTCAATAAAACACAATATATACATTTTCATTTACTTAGTAGTAGCTCATTTTGTGCATAAATTATATTATCATAAATTTACCAAACTCATTTATTGTGTTCTAAACCTGAATAGTTTTACCAAATTCAGTGTCCCGTGCAAAAAACATGGTGTGTCATTAAGCTGTCAATCACTAAACCATAAAACCGAAAATTATTGCATTTCATATGCCAAAAAAAATTGGTATTAAATATTTATTATTCTGGAGTGTGGTTACATCAAGAGTGAAGTGAATTACGTAGCAGTTCATTGTTGCAAGAACTTTGTTCTTGATGACGCTTGAATAATTTATTATTATAACTAAAGAGTGAAACTTAAATATATGATGAACGTAGTTGATTTCACAAAAAAATCACCAAAATACTACGATGAAACTTTTACTACGCTAAACTGCGTTGTGGCTAACGCGTTGGGAGATTATGGCTTATAGATTTTATTTCTAGACTATGAGATTCATTAGATGGGTTACTTAGGCCTGCCTGTGCATATTATAACGTCTTAATATAAGGGTTAATGTCAAGAAGTTCACTATAAGGTAACCTAATAGTCTAACCCAAGTATGAAACAAATCTAAATAAATATTTAGTTATCCTAGTAAGCCGTAGTCGTGCAGCAATTATACTGATGATAAGTGTAACCGCAAGCCGTAGTTATCGTACAACAATTAGTAAAACCATCCAATGTCGATACTGCAGCGAAATCGATCTAGAGCACAAAAATAGTTGTTCGAAACTATCCATTCGTGACACCAGAAAAGAGATATTATATACCGGGAGAAACATCGAAATTCCATCACAGTCGCACCATTCATTGGCATAAAACAATTACTATTCAATTTAGATAAAAACAAATTTTCCATATAAATAGTTCAACATACGAAATTCAAAATCATGAATAATAAGCTAACATTGTCTGTCAATCGCTGTATTCTTTTTAGCAATACGTAACTGAACGAATAACTA